>CM038672.1:190950891-191117655 GCA_021605145.1 Aegilops bicornis | reverse complement strand
TCAATTTAGGCTCCTTCTCTTCCACTGCATAGCTGCGCTATCAGGTACTACGAGCCCTCTGCCCCACGCATCTAACCAGCTCGTGTGGTTCACCGGTTTCACCGCACTGTTTTTTCCCTTCTTCAGTGTTTCGAAGAAAAGGAATATCAAACGGAGTCGAAACGGAATGAAACCTTCTGGAGAAGTTATTTTTGGAAGGAAAGCAACCCGGGAGAATTGGAGTCCACGTCAAGAAAGCAAAGAGGGAGGCACGAGGCAGGGGGCGCGCCCACCCCCATGGGCGCGCCCTCCACCCTCGTGGGCCCGTGGCTCCCCTGACGTACTTCTTCCGCCTATATATATCCATATACCCTAAAACCTTCAGGGAACAGAATAGATCAGGAGTTCCGCCGCCGCAAGCCTCTGTAGCCACCAAAACCCAATCGGGACCCTGTTCCGGCACCCTGCCGAATGGGGGAACCCTCAATGGTGGCCATCTTCATCATCCCGGTGCTCTCCATGACGAGGAGGGAGTAGTTCACCCTCGGGGCTGAGGGTATGTACCAGTAGCTATGTGTTTGACCTCTCTCTCTCTCTCTCTCTCTCTCTCTCTCTCTCTCTCTCTCTCTCTCTCGTGTTCTAGATTTGGAACGATCTTGATGTATCGCGATCTTTGCTATTATAGTTGGATCTTATGTTTCTTCTCCCCCTCTACTCTCTTGTAATGGATTGAGTTTTCCCTTTGAAGTTATCTTATCGGATTGAGTCTTTAATGATTTGAGAACACTTGATGTATGTCTTGTTGTGCGTATCTATGGTGACAATGGGATATCACGTGACTCACTTGATGTATGTTTTGGTGATCAACTTGCGGGTTCCGCCCATGAACCTATGCATAGGGGTTGGCACACGTTTTCGTCTTGACTCTCCGGTAGAAACTTTGGGGCACTCTTTGAAGTACTTTGTGTTGGTTGAATAGATGAATCTGAGATTGTGTGATGCATATTGTATAATCATACCCACGGATACTTGAGGTGACATTGGAGTATCTAGGTGACATTAGGGTTTTGGTTGATTCGTGTCTTAAGGTGTTATTCTAGTACGAACTCTAGGTCTGTTTGTGACACTTATAGGAATAGCCCAACGGATTGATTGGAAAGAATAACTTTGAGGTGGTTTCGTACCCTACCATAATCTCTTCGTTTGTTCTCCGCTATTAGTGACTTTGGAGTGACTCTTTGTTGCATGTTGAGGGATAGTTATATGATCCAATTATGTTATTATTGTTGAGAGAACTTGCACTAGTGAAAGTTTGAACCCTAGGCCTTGTTTCCTAGCATTGCAATACCGTTTACGCTCACTTTTATCATTAGTTACCTTGCTGTTTTTAGATTTTCAGATTACAAAACCTATATCTACCATACATATTGCACTTGTATCACCATCTCTTCACTGATTTAGTGCACCTATACAATTTACCATTGTATTGGGTGTGTTGGGGACACAAGAGACTCTTTGTTATTTGGTTGCAGGGTTGTTTGAGAGAGACCATCTTCATCCTAAGCCTCCCATGGATTGATAAACCTTAGGTCATCCACTTGAGGGAAACTTGCTACTGTCCTACAAACCTCTACACTTGGAGGCCCAACAACGTCTACAATAAGAAGGATGTGTAGTAGACATCATGGTGGCATGCAGATCTTTGTCAAGATCACAAAGACACAAGATCAGATGAGGACCAGAAGACGACGACCATCGGCGAGATCCTTGCCGAGGAAGGCCACAAGACCCCCGGCAAGATCCTTTCCGGGGACGACCGCGCGCCACGGCAAGAACATTGCCGGGCCCCCGGCAAGGCCCTTGCTAAGGATATCAGCGGGGCCACTTCTAGGCCCGCACCAGCCAAGTTTCTACCGCCGTTCGCATGCAGCTGCCAGCCCGACCAGTTGGGCTGGCACCTGCGTGGCAACATGCAGCTTCCAGGCCAAATCAACAAGTGCCTGCATGGCGGCATGCAGATTTTGTGAAGACCCTACCACCGTGCCACCTCATCTGCTTTCCTGCCTATGTGGCGCCGCATGCGTCGCTGGCCAGGGCGCGTGTCGAAACGAAGAGAAGCGGCGACGGACGGGACGGGCCTCGCTCCCCGTCCCCAATAAAGCTAGGGGACACCTAAGCGACGCATTAAATGCGTCTTGTCCTATAATACGGGTGATAAGCTCACAGTACTGTAGGCCTTTCCACCTCCTCTGTGCCACTATGGCAGCCCCTTTCGACTATAAAAGGAGCCCATGGCATACTGGAGAGGGATTCGACTCTTTTGAACTATGCAGCCACCATAGCTAGTTCGAGAGCTCAAGAACTCTCTCAAATACACACCAAAGCAGGACTAGGGTTTTAAGCATCCTCGCGGCCCTAACCTGGGTAAACGATCCTTGTGCTGACTATTAATCCTGCTCTTCTCACAACCCTGCGCCCCGGCAACTGTAGTAGGGATTCTTGTGATCCCATAGGTGTCGTTTCCCACCGACATCTTTGGCGCGCCAGGTAGGGGGCGCAATGGTGAGAATCTGGTCTAGTAGTTAGCCTAGCAGTTCTTCGTCGCCATGGCTCCCAAGAAGAAGACGATCACAACGATCGGCTTGTCGGGAGCCGAACGTCCCGTGCCAGTGTGGACGGGCAGCGGGCCAGTCGTGGACAGGACCTAGGCCGCAGTCCGCGAGCACCAGCATCGCTCTGACAGTCGGAGCCTAGCGAGCAGCGTCGTTCATGCGCCAAGCGACGGGCCGCACGCCGCCAAATCCAAAGACGGAGCTGGCCCCCCCGCAGGCCGCGCGGGACACTCCAGGAGTGTCGTTGTGCCACCCACGTGCGGCGCATCAACCTCCAAGACGCCCACACTGGCGCCCGCAACACGCTCCTCCCTGGGTGCGCGCGACGAGCAGCGCCACCATGCTGGAGACCCCGGACACCGCCGTGGGAAGAGCCCTGTGCATCGTCCGCGGGACGAAGGAGTCCAGCATGCTCGCCGAAGTGCTGGCGAAAATGGCACGCAGCCGCTGGGCCGTGGTAGAGCTCCTTCTAACGTAGTTAGAAGTCGAAGCGCGCCACGGTCCATGCAGCTGTCACCACCACCCATGCCAGCGGACACTTTGGTGCGCGCGCAGCTGCTCCTCGACTTCCCTCCTGCTGCAGAGAAGCTCGACGCTTGTGATAACATCTCTATAGCGTCGTCCAACCCGCGGACCCACCGCGACCAGCGCCAAGTTCTTCGAGAACGAGCTCATGAAGATGCTCGAACCACTATCTAGCGCCGGCGTGATACACGCCACCAGTCGAACAAGCGGGCGGGCCCGCTATGGACCACCCAGCACCGGGGGCTCTGACGGCCTACCTTACGAGGTGGGCTGCCCAACCTTTACCCACGAGCTGCGGCAGTTCTAGTGGCCGTCCCACCGCATGTTCAAGCCCGACGTCAGTGAGAATTACACTAGCAAGACCCATCCGTCAGAGTTCCTCAGCATCTACACCATCGCAATGCAGGCTGCCGGAGCTCGCGACGACAAGGTGCTTGCCAATTACTTTCCATTGGCACTGAAGCCTAATGTCATGTCTTGGTTGATGCACTTGCCGGCGGATTCCATTTCTTGTTGGTCGGATCTGTGCCATGAGTTCGTTGGCGCCTTCACTGGACGCAACCAAGCTCATGGCCAGGCCAGTGATTTCCATATCATTCCCAGAAGGAAGGGGAAAACCTGGGCAAGTACATCCAGAGTTTCAACCGGGAGCAGAACAACATCCCGATGTTCATCCCGCTGCCGTGATCAGCGCGTTCCATCAGAACATGTGCAACCGCAAGATGCATGAAGATATGGCTATGACCAAGGTTAAGGATGTTGCCGAACTCTATGTTCTGGCCGATAGGTGCGCTCGAGCTGAAGAGGGAAGGAAGTACCCCGGCGAGGACGCCGGTGCGGAAACCGACTCTACTGATGAAGACACCGCCGCCCCGACGAAGAAGGGTTGGCGTCGCAATAGGAAACTCAAGGGCAAGGCCGTGCTTGCCGTTGAGGGATCCGACAGCATCGACGCCGCCAAGAAGGCCAAGGCAGATGACCCCGGCAAAGAAATCGCCGGGTGCGCTGCTTGCCGGTCCTTGGCGGCTGCCGGCAAGCCAGGGGGCTCCGACAAGAAGTACTGCAAGATCCACCGCACCAAGGGCCACGACCTCCAGAACTGCCGGCAAGTCGAGCTGCTTGCTAAGAAGCAAAAGGACGAGTATGAGAGGCGGGACAAGGAGAACGGTCACGACGGTGCCGAGGGTCCGGCAAGAAGCGTGGCGGCCAAGGAGGCCGCCGCGGCAACGACAACCAGCAAGAGAGGCCCACCCGGGGACGTGACAAGAAGCAAGAAGACGATGATCATGACGAGGACGACAAGTCCGGCGAGCAAGAGTTCCAGAAGGCTACGGAGGCCATGTGCGTCAATGGTGTCACCTTGCTGCATAGTTCTCAACGCCAGCTCAAGCAGTGGGAGCGTGAGATTACAGCAGCGGAGCCGTCGTTCGACGCTCAGAAGCCGCTGAAGTGGTCCAGCACGCCCCTCATCTTTGATGCCGAGGACCACCCTGACCGCACAACCGCGGTCGGGTGTTTGCCGTTGTTGGTCTCACCAATGATACTCAACCTCAAGGTGAACAAGATATTGGTTGACGGCGGGGCCGACATGAACTTGATCTCGCCTGTCCTGATCAAAAGGCTGAAAATCCCTAATGGAGACCTCGAGGAAATGGGCACGTTTCAAGGGGTCAATCCAGGGAGGAGCCAGCCGAAGGGGAAGGTCACACTGCCCGTGACGTTTGGAGGAGAGATGAACTACAGGATGGAGAGGATTGTCTTTGATGTAGCCGAGATCCCCTTGCCCTACAACGGGATCCTCGGCCGCCCGTCACTGGCCAAGTTCATGGCAGCGTCGCAGTATGCCTACAACACGCTGAAGATGCCTGGGCCGATGAACATCATCACCGTCCTCTCCGACAAGAAGGACGCGCTGATCTGTGCCAACCTACTCTATCGGGAAGCAGTTGCAGCAGCTGCCGCCAAGGCACTTGCTCCTACCGCTGAAGCCCCCGGAGGGAAGAAGAAGACCGGCAAGACCTCTCGCACCCACTCCGGCAAGCGCACCTCTTCGGAGTGTTGTGCTACCGTCGAGGACGTGCCAGAGAGCTCGACCGGCAAGAGCAAGAAATCCAGAGCTGAGCCGCCGCAGACCAAGAAGGTGTCCGTTAGGGAGGATGGCACAGGAGGGGCTTTCACCATATGCTCCACCCTTGAAAGCAAATAGGAAGGCGCGCTCGTCACCTTCCTTCAGGTGAATGTCGACGTGTTTGCATGGCAAGCATCCGACATCCCCGGTGTTCCCAGGGAGGTGCTTGAGCACCACCTAGATGTCTGTCCTCATGCGCGGCCCGTCAAGCAGAAGGTCAGGAAGCAGGCTCTGGAAAAGCAGGAGTTCATCACAGAGGAGATCAGGAAGTTAGAAGCGGCAGGTTTGGTGAGAGGAGTGCTCCATGCCGACGTGGTTGGCCAATCTGGTGGTGGTGCGCAAGGCAAATGGAAAGTGGAGGCTGTGTATTGACTACACAGATATCAATAAGGCTTGTCCCAATGGACCCTTTCCCGTTGTCGTGCATCGACCAGATTGTTGACTCCACGGCTGGGTGTGATCTGTTGTCATTCCTCGACGCCTACTCGGGCTACCACCAGATCTACATGACAAGTGAAGATGAAGAGAAGACAGCATTCATCACCCCATGTGTTACGTATTGCCTTTTACGGATGCCTTTCAGGTTGAATAATGTTGGCTCGACGTTTGCAAGAGCGGTCCAAATTGGTTTTGAACTCCAGCTCCATAGAAATATGGAAGCATGCATGGATGACATAGTGGTCAAAGCCAAGGATAGGGCAACTCTTGTACAAGACCTGCAAGAGACGTTTGCCAACCTGCGCAAGATTAACCACAAGCTGAACCCTGAGAAGTGTGTCTTCGGCGTTCCGTCCGGCAAGCTTCTCGGGTTCTTTGTGTCACAGCGCGGGATCGAGGCAAACCCAGACAAGATCAAGGCTATTGAACAGATTGAGGCGCCCAAGCGGATCAAGGATGTGCGTCATCTCACTGGCTGCGTTGCCGCCATGAGCCGATTCATTTCCAAGTCCACCAGGTACCTTTTTGCTTCGGTTAACTCAACCATCCGTCGAGCCATCAACAGGGCAGAACAAGCGGAGGAAGTCAGGCCCCGACAGGTACTTTCCCGCCGAGCCCCCAGGGGCTGCCGGCAAGGGTGTTGCCGCGAATCCTGAGCCTGCCGAGGGATGGCTGGCTCCGGCAGGGCGCCAAGCCCTGGCCGTAGAGACGGCTGCCCTTGTGGCAGAGGAGATGCCTATGGTCCTTGCTGTCGAGCCCCAGGCTCCAGCATGGGCACAACGTACCGTCCATTTCCTCCAGACATGGGAACTTCCTGAGGAGCCGTAAGAAGCGGAAAAAGTAGCCCGTCGGTCTGCCTTGTACCAGTTCGTCGATGACATCCTGTACAGAAGAAGACCGAATAGTGTGAAATTAAAGTCCATCCCCCGGGAGGAAGGACTGGAGCTGTTGGCAGAAATACATGGAGGCATATGTGGTTCCCACATAGGGTCAAGGGCCCTTGTCGGCAAGGCATTCCGGCAAGGCTTCTTCTAGCCCACCGCCCTTCAGGATGCAACGACACTAGTAACCAGGTGTGAAGCGTGTCAGTTCCATTCAAAGAATCTTCATCAACCAGCTCAAGCCCTCCAAACAATCCCTCTCTCCTGGCCATTTTCGGTCTAGGGGCTTGACATACTGGGTCCCTTCCCCCGTGCTGTCGGGGGCTTTGAGTACTTGTACGTTGCAATCGACAAGTTCACAAAGTGGCCGGTGGTGGAACCCGTGAGGAAGGTGATAGCACAGTCAGCCGTCAAGTTCTTCAAGGGACTAGTCTGCCGTTTTGGTGTGCCAAACAGAGTCATCACCGACGAGGGCACATAGTTCACAAGCCACACCTTCATGCAATACATTCAAGACCTCGGCAGCAAGGTCTGTTTTTCTTCCGTGGCACATCCACGGAGCAACGGCCAAGCGGAGAGGGCAAATGCTGAAGTGTTGCGAGGCCTGAGAACGAAGAGTTTTGACAAGCGGCACAAGAGTGGGAGGCGCTGGATTGATGAGTTGCCGGCGGTTCTTTGGTCGATCAGGACGTCGCCAAATCGAGCCATCGTCCAGACGCCCTTTGCCCTAGTATATGGGGCAGAAGCAGTTCTCCCCACGGAACTCATATACGGGTCACCTCGAGTGCTTACTTATGATGAGCTTGAGCAAGAGAAACTGCGGCAAGATGATGCAACACTCCTTGAGGAAGATCGTCTTCGGGCGGCTGTGAGAGCAGTACGCTACCAGCAGGCCTTGCGCCTCTACCATAGCCACAAGATCCATGCCCGAAGCTTTGAGGAAGGCGACCTTGTTCTTCAGCGCATTCAGTCGGCCAAGAATTCCAACAAGTTGATGCCGAAGTGGGAAGGCCCTTATCAGGTAATACGAGTCACCAGGCCCGGCGTAGTCCGCCTGGAGACCGAAGATGTTGTCCCAGTGAGCAACTCCTGGAACATCGAGCATCTTCACAAGTTTTACCCATAAGGCGCGGCTTGTCGGGCCTCCCGGCAAGCCACCTTTTGTACAAGCTTTGCCGGTAATGCATGTAACCCTCTGTACAAAGCCAGGCGCAGACCCTGAGCATAAATAAATGGAACACTGGCGCCCTAAGTTATAGCATGCAGGCTAGGTTAAGTCTCTTCCTCGGTTAGGGTCGATAGTGCTTAGCGGCGACTAACCCCTAGCCTAGAGGTCGAGTGTGCGTCTTTCTGTTCTCTTTGGTTCGCAGGGCACGTGGACATATCTCCTGAGCCCCTTGGGAGAAAGAGGACGGACTAGCGCTGTGGCCCCGGCAAGCCAGAATGCCGGGGGCTGAAGACATAAGGATCCAACCACGCCAAGCCAAGGTTGCCGGGGGCTGCAGATTCAGATAAGTCTTTTATCCCCCGTCATGCACTTCCGTACAGAACTGGGACATATGAAACCTTGTCCATTTTCTTAAAACCACCATGCTCCCCATTTCCCGTACCCAAGGGCTATCCCCTGGGTTGGAACTTGGTCGTAGTTGCGGTGGCAAGAGAAATGAACGAGAGGCCTAACCCTACTTCGCCCTTTCCTCCGCCGAAAGCGTGAGAACGGTCGGCCAAAGCGGGGAGACGGCAAGGCCTGTTGTCGGGCGGCACTGTTTATCTTAAAAGTAACAAGGATTCGTCCATGGCATGGGCCTTGCTCACGCACAAAGAACCCGGCAAACACCCTTTTTTATTAAAAGCGTCCCATACAGGTATAGTTCGTACGGAAAGAAAAACATGAGCAAGGGGATTACAAGTTTCAAATCTAACAAGTGCCCGCAGGCTTACAAACTAAAAAGAGATAAGGTGCGTGTAATCCCGTTCTTGTCCCTCTCCTCAGGAGGTGAAACAAGACAGCAGGAGGGCGAAAGGAGCGCGTAGGCGAGGTGCGAGAAGCAGAAGACACCAGGAGAACATCCCGGTGGCCATCCCGGGGAGAGGCTGGTGATGATGATGACGGGAAAAGAGCTGGAAGACGAGGCGGCAAGACCGGTAATACGCGACGAAGGCGTCGGTGCACGCATACTCTGACTTGACGGCCCGCCACCCGCCTTCTTCACCTTCTCTGGGCCTCCTACGCCAGTCTCCAAAGGAGGTGACCCTGAGAAGTTCAAGGGGCCCGGTGCAGATGCCGCTGCTGCCAACACCGCCCCGGGACGGCGGGTCCGACACCTAGTCGGACCCGTCATCCTCCCGCCTACTACCCTTGTCGTCGCTGTCACTGTCCTCCTCGTCGCTCTCACTCGAGGGCGAATCTTCATCGTCGGTGGAGATCTCCACGCAGCACTTCAGGCGAGTTCCAAGATCTCCGAAGACCTTGACGGAGAGAAGGCCGCCCTCCATCGACTTGAAGTAGAGGATGAGCCCCACCGTCAGGCTATGGATGCGAGCGAATGTCTTCCATCCACGACGGAGATACATAACATGTGGAGCGAGGAAGTCGACATCGACCCGCGTACCACCGGTCCCACAAGGGCCTAGGGCGGATCGAGCTCCATCTCCTGGGCAAAGGGGGTGGGGAGGCGGAGACGACGACGCGGTGGCCGGCGCAGCCTGATGAAGAACTCGCGGGGCCGGTCCCCGACGTGACACTCCATCACGGGAGGCACCGGTGGCAGAGGCACGGCCGCCGCGCCACCTCATCCCCCTCTCCCCCGACCGCCGCGGCGACCACGGCCACGCCCCCTCCCCCTTCCTCTCGTGGCTGGCTCCGCCACCGCGGCCTCGTGGGAAGGAGGGACGCGCTAGCGAGCAGCAACCCTCGCCGCCACCGTCGAAGGCCCATCACCTCCTCTCGCCATGGCAGATGTAGGGAAGGAGCAAAGTTGAAAAAATATGGATGCGGAAGGAATGTGGGATGACGCCCTCCCTCCCCCTCCTTATAAAGAGGCGTGGTCGAGGCTCGGCCGCCCCACTCAGCCAATCCAGCCATCGGAGGTGCAGGGAATCGGGACCAACCCGCTGCCCCGCCACCTGCCACTTGCATGGAGGACGCGTGGCGGGCGAGCAGGACTGAAAAGACGGGTGAGGCGACCGTTCCCCGCCCCGTGATCATGGGGCGTGGACACCTCGAAGACTGCAACCCGAGCCCATTCAGTAAATGAGCCGCGCCTCCATGCCTCCTTTTTACGGGGAAGGCGCAAGCCGCCCCTTTACCATGATGTGATGCATGCGTGCGGAAACCGCCCCACGCATGCCGCCCACGTCACGCACGATCCTCCACGACGCGCGTCCAACGCTGGTCATGGGGAAGCGCAGCGGACGAAGAGTTACTGCGGTGAAAATCCGCCCTGCCTGCCCGCGCACCGTTCTGGGCCTGGCCCAACAACGTGTCGCGCTTATGTGTGGCCCAGGCCCGGGTGCTCCTGTTGGCGTACAAAAGTAGGGGCACACCTTTGTACCCATTTACTTGTGCATGGGAAGTAGGAGCCGCGCGCCAAAACCACACTAAGTAGGGCAGAGGAGGGGGCCGGAGAGAAGCCGAAGCCCAAGACAACACCAAGGCCAAGAACACAAAGAAGCAGAGGGATGGAGCAGGTTCCCCCGGCAGGACCCTTGTCGGGGCAGCCTCAGCGGCCCCAACAAGATCCTTGTCGGGGCAGCTCGCCCACACCAACGGCGTGAGCCGCCCTTGAGCCCACATGTTCCAACCCAACCAACTACATTGGGACCAGGGCTCGGGAGGCACCCCCCGTGGTGGCATGTAGATCTTTGTTAAGATCATAAACACACAAGATCAGATGAGGACCAGAAGACGGCGACCCTCGGCGAGATCGTTGCCGAGGAATGCAACAAGACCCCCGGCAAGATCCTTGCCGGGGACGACTGCGCGCAACGGCAAGACCCTTGTAGGGCCCCCGGCAAGGCCCTTGCTGAGGATATCAGCGGGGCCACTGCCAGGCCCGCACCAGCCAAGTTTCTACCGCCGTTCGCATGCAGCTGCTAACCCGACCAGTTGGGCTGGCACCTGTGTGGCAACATGCAGCTTCCAGGCCAGATCAGTAAGTGCCTGTGTGGCGGCATGCAGATCTTCGTGAAGACCCTACCACCACGCCACCTCAGCTGCTTGCCTGCCTATGTGGCGCCGCATGCGTCGCTGGCCAGGGCGCGTGTCGAAGCAAAGAGAAGCGGCGGCGGACGGGACGGGCCTCGCTCCCTGTCCCCGATATAGCTAGGGGACACCTAAGCGACGTATTAAATGCGTCTTGTCCTGTAATACGGGCGATAAGCTCACAGTACTGTATGCCTTTCAACCTCCTGTGTGCCACTGTGGCAGCCCCTTTCGACTATAAAAGGAGGCTCATGGCATATTGGAGAGGGATTCGGCTCTTTTGAACTACGCAACCACCATAGCTAGTTCGTGAGCTCAAGAACTCTCTCAAATACAAACCAAAGCAGGACTAGGGTCTTACGCATCCTCGCGGCCCGAACCTGGGTAAACGATCCTTGTGCTGACTCTTAATCCTGCTCTTCTCACAACCCTGCGCCCCGACAACCGTAGTAGGGATTCTAGTGATCCTATAGGTGTCATTTCCCACCGACAGTGGTGAATCTCCCCTACAGTTGTGCACTGCCTATTGGTGCATGGCAGGTGGAGCTGGATGAAGGATGTCCCACATGTAGGTGAAACGAAGTTGAATGGTTTCTGGCATTGCTATCAATCTTTCAATATTAGTTTATATGTATGCATAATTTTCCAACATAATGAAATGGTGTAGGACCTTGAAGTGTGTCTAGAGGGGGGTGATTAGACTACTTGACCAATTAAAAGCTATGCCTTTTCCCTATTTTAGACTTTGGCAGATTTTAGCTATCTTTGAACAATTCAAGCAATCATCACGCAATTCAAGCAAGCATGCAAAGAGTATATAGGCAGCGGAAAATAAAGCATGCAACTTGCAAGAATGTAAAGGGAAGGGTTTGGAGGATTCAAACGCAAATGGAGACATAGATGTTTTTGTCGTGGTTGCGATAGGTGGTGCTATCGTACATCCACGTTGATGGGGACTTCAACCCACGTAGGGTAACGGTTGCGCGAGTCCACGGAGGGCTCCACCCATGAAGCGTCCACGAAGAAGCAACCTTGTCTATCCCACCATGGTCGTCGCCCACGAAGGACTTGCCTCACTAGCGGTAGATCTTCACGAAGTAGGCGATCTCCTTGCCCTTACAAACTCCTTGGTTCAACTCCACAATCTTGTTGGAGGCTCCCAAGTGACACCTAGCCAATCTAGGAGACACCACTCTTCAAGAAGTAACATATGGTGTGTTGATGATGAACTCCTTGCTCTTGTGCTTCAAATGATATTCTCCCCAACACTCAACTCTCTCTCACAAGATTTGGATTTGGTGTAAAGAAGATTTGAGTGGATAGCAACTTGGGGAAGGCTAGAGATCAAGATTCATATGGTTGGAATGGAATATCTTGGCCTCAACACATGAGTAGGTGGTTCTCTCTCAGAACTGGTAAGTTGGAAGTGTAGGTTTGTTCTGATGGCTCTCTCCACGAATGAAGAGGTGGTGGAGGGGTATATATAGCCTCCACACAAAATCTAACCGTTATACACAATTTACCAAACTCGGTAGGACCGAATAAACAAAGTCGGTCGGACCGATTTAGTAAACCTAGTGACCGTTAGGGTTTTCGGTGGGACTGACATGCAATTAGCTAACCAGAGAGTTGGTCAGGTAAAATTGGTGAGACCGATTACATAAACTCGGTGAGACCGATTTTGGTAATTAGCTAACCAGAGAGTTGGTCAGGTAAAATCGGTGGGACCGATTCGCTCTTTTCGGTGAGATCGAAATGTTACGAAAGGGAAACAAAGAGTTTACATTGCAATCTCGGTGGGACCGATCGCTCACTTCGGTTAGACCGAAACGTTACGAAGGGAAACAGAGAGATTACAATCACATCTCGGTGAGACCGAGATCCCTATCGGTGAGACCGATTTGCCTAGGGTTTGTGGCAGTGGCTATGACATTTGAACTCGGTGGCGCCGGATAGAAAGAATCGGTAGGGCCGAGTTTGACTTTAGGTTTAGGTCATATGTGGATGTGAGAAAGTAGTGGAGGGTTTTGGAGCATATCACTAAGCACATGAAGCAAGAGGCTCATTAAGCAACACCTCATCCCTCCATGATAGTATTGGCTTTTCCTATAGACTCAATGTGATCTTGGATCACTAAAATGTAAATGTAGAGTCTTGAGCTTTTGAGCTTGAGCCAATCCTTTGTCCTTAATATTTTGAGGGATCCACTTTCATCATCCATGCCACATTCATTGAGCTTTCCTGAAATATTTGTCTTGGAATAGCATTAGCTCAATGAGCTATATGTTGTTATGAATTACCAAAACCACCTAGGGATAGTTGCACTTTCAATCTCCCCCTTTTTGGTAATTGATGACAACATATAGATCAGAGCTCCGACAAATGATAATAAAATTTGAAAAACATCGTCGCTTTGAGAAGTATGTGATAAGCAAGAGCTCCCCCTAAATTTGTGCATATTTTAAGATTTGCTTTGGACTGCAAATCCACAAGGAATTAGGCTCATGGGTTACTCTTCCATGTCACATACATCTTGGTGGAGCGCTCAAAATAATAAAGATTGAATACATGCACTCATCACCAAGCACAGTGAATGATCATATAAGGATAAGTAAGATAATATCATAACAAGCATAAGTGTAGGTTATGATCAAACACATGATCATCAATGTCTCACAGATAAAAGCATAGTATCTCAAGCAATCAAAGCAAACGAAGTTCAACCAAGAAGACAAGAGAGAACAAAAAGCAAAACTCTCACTCTCGAAGCCTATTTTGGCAACAAGTTACCAAAAAGTTCCTAGAAAATGCATAGGACTATATCGTCTCTCAGGCTTGGTCTTCTGGTGGTGGTGTAGATAGAACTCCAAGGGCGAAGGCATCAGTAGATGTGGAAGGAGCTGAAGGAGTTGGTGCTGGAGCTGGTTGTGCTGGAGCTGTAGCTGGAGCTGATGAAGTGACTCTGGGGACTGGCTCTGCAGCTGATCTATGAGCTCGTGGCACTCTGGCAAATGCATCAGTCATAGTTCTGCCCTTCCTCTCCTGCATGTCATCCTGCAGTTGCTCCACAACTGACTGAATCTCAGTTACCTTGACATCAAGATCATAGAATTTTTGTTCCATGATTCTTTCCAGGCTCTCCTGGTCTTGAGTTAGGGTGGCCAACCCCTTATCAATCCGCAGAGTTGATGCTATCAAGTAACCAAGCTGCTCCTCCTTGTTCTTCAGAAAGTATTAAGATGCCTCTGCTTGAGTTGGCATCTTGGCAGCCTTCTCTTTCCTTGCTTTCTCCTTCTTCTCTTGCGCTTGCACTGATGTTGGTTCATTCTCAGTCATGACAACTTGATTGTCCTCAAAGTCAGGATAGAGAACCATGTGTTCCTTATCCAACAGATACTTCCCTGTGCCCATCTTTGAGTTTATCAACTCCTGAATCTGTGGGGCATATCCAGAGCTCCTCTTGCAGTCTTCTTTGTCCTCTTGATAGTTTCTACTATGAGGCTCATGACTTTGAATTTCTGAGGCACATCAAAAATGTGAAGCAAATTGATTGCATGCCCTCTAATCATGTTGTGGTCACCTGATTTGGGCAACAGAGTGTGCCTTTGAATCCAGTTGATTGTAGGCAGCCCTGACAGAAGATAATGAACTGATCCAAACTTGAACGTCTCAAGTGCATCATCTGGGATTTCCTTGTACATGTGTGACATTGAGTTGTGACCCATCTTCTTCTTGGCATAAATGTCCAAGTCATCTTCACTTTCCTTGGGGGCATTGATTAGACTTGCCCATTCCTCTATGGTTGACTGATATCTTGTTCCTTCACAGATCCAAGAAATGTGATGTGGAGTAGAATTGCATAATAAGCTCGTCATTCCAGTTTGTGAGCTTCTGCCCAACAAAATCTGCAACTCCACAAGCACTGAAGCTATCATACACTCCAGAATAGTGTTCTGCGTTCTCCTGAATGTAGGTCCAGTCGACCCACCTCATATCACAAACTATGGGCTTCTTATCCAATAAGATAGTCTCATAGAAGTCCTGCTGCTCCTTGGTGTGGAACCTGTAATCTACAACGGTCCTTCTCCTGGTGGCATATGGATCTGACTCTCTCCATAGCCTCAACCCTTGATCTCTCCTGATCTTCATGTTCTCAGCCACAGGATGAGCATCATTGTGGTCTGGAATCTTGGGCTTGAGCTTCCTTAGGACCTGCCCTTCTTCATCTTCCTCGGCATCAACTTCAGGCATTGGAGCCTTGTTCTCCTCAGCTGCTGGTATGCTCCTGGTATTTCTCTTTGTTGCACTCTTGGGCTTAGGGGCAGCTTTGGGCTTTGAAGTTGCAGCCCCTGATTTTATGGCATCACCTATCAGCTTTTGTGCCTTGGGTGCTGGCTCAGCAACCTTTTCTTCTTCTTCTTTCTCCATCATAGAAGGTTTCCCAATCACTCTAGCCATGGTCTTGTTGACCCTTTCTTTCCTTTTCTTTCCTTCAGCAGCAGCAGACTCTTTGGGTTGGGATTCCAAAGAAGCTTGAGTGGAGACTCTGGCTTTGGACATTGGTTGTCTACCTGCTGGCCTTTTGATCTTCATTCTAGGCTTAACTACTGTTGAGCTGTACTCCTTCTTGAGCACTTCCTTCTTGGAACTGGCCTCATCCTCAACTGCCGCATAATCTTCATCCTCAGACTATGAGGTCTTCTTCTTTCTTGTCCTTGTGGAAGCCTTGGGCAAATTACTGGGAGTGCTTCTGCTCCCCTCATCTGAGCTGCTTGAGGGACTAGTGCCCTCACTCAAGTGAATCTGCTCTTCTGACCTGTTCTGGCTGTCACTTTGGTCTGACATGCTGCACTCACTGACTGCTGACCCTGTGAATAGTTATAGATGAGGTAATGTGGATGAGCATCACAAAATGCAGAGATTTTTGCAAAAGAATGATTCAAAAAACTTAGTTCTAGTTTCCACAGAAAGCATTTCAGATCTACCGATTTTCAAACTCGGTGATACCGAAGCAGTTTTGGAACCTAAACTAGTGAACTCGGTCAGACCGTGTCACAGTTCGGTGGCACCGAGACTGCTAGGGTTTCACGAAGTTCTAAAATCGGTCACACCGATTTGTAATTCTCGGTCAGACCGATACTTACTAGTGCAATGGCGTTAGCCAAATCGGTGGGACCGAGCTTTTCAACTCGGTGGGTCCGAGATAGTTTCGGCGGAAACCTAACCCTAAATTTTCGAATCTCAACTATTCAAAGGATTGTTTTGACTGGATAGAAGTGTTTCAATCATGGGAAGATGCATTACGAACACAATGTGCTGAGAATTAGACGAGGATAGCACAGTGATCGAGTTCATACCCTAGTTCGGCGGTGAACTCGCTATGGCGGGAACGGCGGAGGAGAATTCCGTTGACGGCGGTGGAGACCAAGGGTCGGAGGCGGCCGGTGCATTTAAGTCGACGATCCAGAGACCAACTAGGCAGGAAGCGAGCTATGCTAAGCGAGGAGTTTCGGAGAAAGTTTTCCAAAATTTGCCCGTGTGAATATATAGCCCGACATCGCCGGTGTGACCAAGTTGAACAACTTCGATGGCACCGAGATGCATAATCATATCAGCATAAAGAACTCGGTCTGACCAACAGCTTAAAATCGGTTGCATCGAGATTGAAAACCTAGATCGACTTAGTGATCTCGGTATGACCGAAATGGAGGAATCGGTCGGACCGAAAATCACAAAGAAGTTTTGGAAGTTTAAGTCTATGATGAATCGGGGACTCGAAAGTGCTCCTCACACAGAGTGGTTCGAAACTGACTTGATCAAATTTTGTGATGTAGCATGAATAGAGTTTGAGACAAGAAAAGCATAGATAGCTAGAGAAGGATCTTAGGCATTCTTGTCCATCCACTTGGCCAAAGAAAAAGAAGCCAATCAATCAAAACAACAAGTGGATGTCCTTGAATGAGTAAAGTATGCAACCAACATGCTCACACAATAAAATGACAAATGGCATATGTGACAAAGCATGCACAACCAATTCTAGCATCTATCAAACAATTGGCGATGACTAGGTCATCTATATATGAGTATATTGACTTAGGAGTCTAATGAGAACATTTGATCATAGGTCATACTCATCGTTTAAGCTCAAGTGGGGTTACCACTTTTACATAAAACATTTATTTGTTCACATCATTAGAGTTGCTTTGACTCAATTCTTAGAGTTAAGCTCCCCCTAGATGTGAGATCCCCCCTTAGAGGGATAAACTAACCTTGGGTTTTGTCGATGATGACTTCATGTAGGTGTTGAAGATGTGGATGCTCAATGTTGATGTGGATCTTTTGGAGCAATCCTTTGGAGTGAGTTGCACTTTCAATACCTACATGGGTTAGTCCCACAAGGAGCAAACAAGAATATCCATAGACATAGAGTGATGCACACACAAAATGATGTCCATGAAAGCTTTAGGTTACCTTGTACCTTGCCTTACGAACATGAGGGTTTTGTGACTCCTTGAACTAGTCCAAGATATGGAAGTTGATTACACTTGTCCTTGCCATAATGATATGACTGAAAAATGTTGGCGGAGTCACCCTCAAGAACTCTATAGTTCTTCCTCTTCGGGATCCACATCATCTTGATGGGAATCCTTGGTGTAGTAGTTGTGCTTGATGAAGTAGAACTTGACGTAGTCTTGGGAACCCACTTGACTAAGGCCTTAGGTGCTTCTTCAAATGCATCAATCTCCTCTTGAAGCTTGTCCATGCCGTTGTTCTAGTGGTCTTGTGGTGGAAGATCATTTTCTGCTTGTGTTCCCTTGAAGGAAGTAGGATCATACTTCTCTTGTTGAGGAACAAACTTCGTCTTTAGGTATTGATCTTCTTCCCACTCAACTCCATTGGCATTGAACTTTCGTTCAAAACCAACACCTTGATTCTTCCGGTACCTTCCTTGCTTGCGTACAATTTCCTCAAATTGCTTACTCCCGGCATGGCTCTTGTATGCACCTTTCTCTATAATTCCCTTCAATAAGCTATTTTCTTGCTCAAGTGTAACTTGGCTAAGAGAATCATTAGTGGAATCAAGAGAGCTACTAGAGGCAACAATATTGGATATAGCATTGTTATTGTTACTACTAGAAGAAGAATCATTCTTGTTCTTGTTGCTAGTGTCGGATTTCGGGTTCCGGCAGACCCTTAAGGTTCGAACTCTGGGGTGTGCGCGGAGATCCAACCCTCCACCATCTCGTACCTCTCCGAATCGCAAGGACCCAAACTACTCGCAAGAACAGCGCAAGAGACACGAGATTTATACTAGTTTGGGCCACCGTTGTGGTGTAATACCATACTCTAGTTTGTGGTGTGGTGGATTGCCTCTGGGGCTGATGAAGAACAGTACAGGGAAGAACAGCCTCGTGAGTGTCTGTTCTTGGTGGGTGTGATGAACTGCTAGATGGTATCCCGTCGTTCTAGCTCGAGGACCGGGTCTCTCTCTCTCTCTCTTCGGGTGCTTCCCTCTCTATCCGATCGTCCTCTCACTATGGTGGCTAGCTCTACTTATATAGACGAAGGCCCTGGACCTCTTCCCAAATATTGAGCGGGAAGGGCGCCAACAATTGGCCATTTTGAAGGGGAACAGCGGGTACACTTATCCTGACTAAAGCTGGTCCTCACCTGCCAAAGGCTCTGGTGATGACGCCTGCTTGGGCTCCACGATGACTCCCTTCCAGCCGTTGGGGGCTGGTCTTGCTCTTGTTGCACCGAAACGGATGCCTTTGCTTGATTCTGTCGCCTGCGCTTGCTCCCTTTGCACCAAATCAGAAAGGAGAACGCTGCACAGGCTGGCGCCCGGCTGGTGCCCTTGGTCGTCATGGCTTGCGTCATGGGCACCTCTCGAGGTACCCCGCCTTGAACTCTCCGCCTCCTCGTGAGCCAGCCTGACGAGGCCGTGCCTGAGGAAGCTCCTGGTCGTCCGCCCCGCGAGGCTTGGCCCCTCGCGAGGGTCTTGAGCTTGTGTTGATGAAGATGGGCTGTCCTGGGCCTCCTTTGACCCACGCCGCAGGCCGCAGGCAGACAAGTCTGGGGACCCCCGTTCCCAGAACGCCGATAGTAGCCCCCGGGGCCACGGCGCGCCCGACCTTGGCCGTGCAGAGAGGCGAAAGGGCAAGTGCGAAGCGTTGTGGGGCCTAACATCCTGCAGCCTTGGGCGCCGCGTGGAGGTTGATTGGACGTGGGCGCCTGCTCCCCCACAACGCATTGGTAACCGCCCGGATTCGACAGGTCCCTGCATGCAGAGTTGGCATGATGACTGGTGATCGTGGAGGCCGACGGTTGGCCTCCGCCGGCTATAAGTATGGAATGGCGTGCGCCCTCCCGGTCCATCCTTCTGCTTCTCCTCTTCCTCGTCTCGTCTGGCTGCCATGGCTCCGATCTGCCGGTTCTCCAGGGAAGAGAAGGGAAAGGCTCCTCCAGAGGATCCTGACCCGCTCCCCCTAAAGAAGCGGCTTGCTCTCTGGTGTCAGGGCAGGAGCGCGCGTGATGAGGCGCCCGTGCCCTGGCCGCCACCAGGGTTTCCTCTTCCCTTGTACGCACAGATTGGTGGCCCTGAAGGAGGTGACGCCGGGCGCCACGAGCGGCGCCGTCGACAACGCCGGCGGGTCACGAAGGTGTGCGTCTTCCCCCCTGGAGTCCACGCCGAGGGCTCCTGCCGGGAGTTCGTGGTTCGCGTCGCCGCGCCTCCTAAGTCTTGGATTCGCCTTCCTTCTTTCTTCTCCTCCATCGTCCGGCGAAGGGGGAGCCCACAGGATTCTGGCTACAAGACGCGGCTGCGGCACCCTCATGACCGGGCAGAGGTCGCAGATGGTTGCCCGGGCGAGGTCTTCATGACTCGAGGCTGGGACGAGGTCGCCCGGGTCTGCAGGACGAGGGGCTCCCTCACGATCCACCTGGAGTACGACGGTGCTTCGGTGATGTCCTTCAAGCTCTTCGACGCGGAGGGTCGTTGGCTGGAGTGCTGCCCCGGGAGAGGCGGTCGGGGCCCTGCTATGGTGAGATGGAGGCCGACCGACCACTCCCTTGGCAGCTTCTCAGGCGACGAAGGCGCCGGAGGATCCAGCGACTCCGCCGAGCTCTTCGCGACGCCGGAGACGAGCGACGATAGCTACGAGCCCCCGAGCCTGCGCCGCTCCCGGAGCAGGGAAAGCTCGTCAGGTCATCGCCGCCCCTGATCTGGATGGGGTTGGCTCCGGACCGGGTGGCCCACTGTTGATGATGCCGTCTGCCGCGGTGGTCCCAGTAGATAGGACTCCTTAGAATTCGCGTCTTTTGTTCCTGCGAGGAGCCAAGAATGTACCCCGTGGGGCTTGTAAGATATTTGTAGCTTTGTTTGTCAATATGATCCTTATTATGAGGCAATGCGGGATGCTCATTCCGTTCTAGCTCAGTTTCTTCCCTTCAGACCTCGTAAGGGCTGGGTGCTCTGCGCCGACAGGTCCCGGTCCCAAGGAGGCTTCATCCGTCGCTGGTATGCCAGGTCGCGATGCCGTGGTCAAGGCCAGGAGGTGAGCGGCCCAAGGTCCGGTAAGAGCCTCTGAATCACGATGCTCAGGGGGTCCCCCTTGGCGCTCAAGCAGCCATCATTCGGTGAGAAAGGAGAGCGACGTTGCTAACACGGAGTTGCATTGAGTGTGGGGACGGTGTAGCGATGACTAGTGTGTCCGGAGGGTGACTTATCTCGAGGGTCAGGACAATGCCTCCTGGTGCGGCGCCACGTCCTTGCCTTGGCCGGCGAGAAATTGCGTGGCGAGGTCGTTTCGTGGTCCTTGGAGGGACCCTGCAGGTTCACCACAAAAGGAACAGGAGCTCGCCGTGGCGATTGTTAGTCCTGCGGTTAGTTGCTTTGGAGAGGCGCGAGAGGCCTCGCGAGGTGTGCTGGGGCACCCATGAGCCAGCGCGGGACTCACGAGGCCCTACCTCATGGCGGGTTGCGCCTGGCTCTGGGCCTTATCTTCGAGTGTGTTCCTGCAAATTTGGCCAGATGCCGGTGCTCTACGTCTTCGGGTCCCGGCTCTCGGGCTGGTCTCAGCCGTCGCTGGCAAGCCAGGTCGCGATGCCATGGACAAGACCATAGGGTGAGGGCCAAAGAGCAGGTAGGAGCCCTGAGTCGCGATGCTCAGGCACCCCCCTTTAACGCGCAAGCTAGGTTAGATGACGCAACTCTACGTCCTCGGGTCCCGGCTCTCGGGCTGGTCTCAGCCGTCGCTGGCAAGCCAGGTCGTGATGCCATGGACAAGACCAGAGGGTGAGGGTCGGAGGGCCGGTAGGAGCCCTGAGTCGGGATGCTCAGGCACCCCCCTTTAACGTGCAAGCTGGATTGGATGACGAAACTCTACGTCCTCGGGTCCCGGCTCTCGGGCTGGTCTCTACCGTCGCTGGCAAGCTAGGTCGCGATGCCATGGACAAGACGAGAGGGTGAGGGCCAGAGAGCCAGTAGGAGCCCTGAGTCGCGATGCTCAGGCACCCCCCTTTAACGTGCAAGATTTCGCCACCCAGGAGAAGGCACCAAATAACAAGCATGGTGGAACGAGAGCATAATCCTATGGAAAACGCATGAAGGATACATGCCGCTGGACTGGCCCGAGCGGCTTGGGGATGATGCACCGAGGCGCCCCAACAGGATAAGCTAAAGACATGAAATAAAAGGGATACATGTCGCAGGGACGGACCCACGCGGCCTGGGAATAATGCGGCCCTGAAGGTGCTCCCAGCCGGAAATAAAACTTAAAGCTGTCACCTGGTGATGTTGAGGATGAAGGGTTGTTGATGTAGCAGACTCGGTGGGCTGCGGGAGCCGATCCTCACGAGCCACCAGGTCCAGGGGCCTCGGGAGGCTCCAGAAGCGCTGGCGGCTCCTCATGGGCCATCTCCATCTCCGTCAGGGCTGCGGCGTGCCTGACCTCTTGAGCCTCGGGATGGTCCTCATGAGACGCTGGTACGCAGCAGCGCTGCTTGTGCCATATGGCATGCGTACGTAGCTGTGGGCGGACCCTCGCAACGTCCCACTCGCGAGGGCCAAATGCGCTCTTGAGATGTGGCTCGGTTGAGCCCTGGTATGTCGATGCAGACGCGCAGCCCACCATCCTCGCCTGGATGGGGGGCCACAGCGGGTAGGCGGCGGCTGCCCCTCATGACCCTTGACTCCTGTAGCTCCTGAATGGCCTTGCTGATGAACTCTTGAGGGTTCTGTCCTCCTGGTCTTGCTCCTGCTTGCGGGAACGCGTCAAACACGCCCACGTGGTGCCCAAGCGCCCCTCGAGACCTTGGCGTGGTCGGCGGCGCCTGGGGAGAGCCCCCGAGCCCCGCCTCGAGGAGGGCGCGGCGCGCTTCCTTTATGGCGCGGAAGGAGGCTCTCGCCCGGCGGGATTCCCCGAGGGGCCTGCCTCTTGAAGAGCCGGGCCGGTCGATGTCTTCTTCTTCTTGGGTGCTGCCTCGGGAGGCATCCTACTACTGTGGTCTGTGTCTTCCAGCGATGCGGCCTGAAAAGCTCGCTCCAGGGAGCACACTGCATCTCTCTCTTCACAGGGCACCGTGATGGCTCCGCCGCTTCCTGGCATCTTGAGGATGTTGTAGCCATGGTGGGTTACGGCCATGAATTTGGCCAACGCAGGGTACCCGAGGATGGCGTTGTACGGCAGGCGAATGTGGGCGACGTCGAAGCCGATGAGTTCGGTGTGGTAGTTGTCGCGGGCCCCGAAGGTGACAGGAAGGCGGACCTGCCCGATCGGGACCGTGGAGACGTCGGTGACTCCGGAGAAAGGCTTGGTTGGCTAGAGCTGACTGTAAGGCACTTGAAGATTGGTGAATGTCTCCACGGACAGGACGTTGAGCCCTGCTCCGCCGTCGATGAGGGTCTTGGTGACTAGCACATTGCTGATGATTGGGGAGCAAAGCATCGGAAGAACTACGGCTGTGGCTGCGCACTTGAGCTGATCCGCTGAGCTGAACGTGATGGCGCACGCCGACCACCTGAGAGGGCGCGTGGACTCGAGCTTGGGGAGGACTGCATTCACTTCACGGGCGAACTGCTTGAAGATGCGGTGAGAGGCTGGGGCTTGAGCTCTGCCCAGGATGCAGGCGATCGCACGCGCTTCCTGGAAGCCCCCAGCGCCCTCATCCTGATGACGGTCTTCGACTCTCCTTGGTGGCGGCGGCAGCGGAGGGAGGCATGTGTTCCCTTGCGGACGATCCTCACGAGGCTGATCCCTCCAGCCCCCCTCGCGAGGTGGGTCCTGCCAGCGATCCTCGCGAGGTTGGTCGCGCCACCCTTGGCGCGGGCTGCGGTCTTCCCAGCGTCCTGCATTCCTTCCTCCTCCTCGGCCATAGCCCCGGTCGCTGCGCTCGGGGCGTCTGCAGACCCTTCCTTCGCGCACGGCCCCGAGCTCTTGACATTCATTTGTGTTGTGGGTGTGGAGGTCGTGGTACACGTAGTACCGGCTGCCCTTAGATGACTCGGGCTGATCTGCCTCGCTTGGTGTCCGGTTCGGCCATGAGCACGGGAGCCCCTTGCGCTTCACGCCCTTCACCTTGGACTTCTTCTCTTCGGGATCCGCGGGTAGGCAGCTCGAGGAGGAGAGGCACCTCCTCAGCCCTCGGCGCACTTGGTCGCCAAGTTGAACAGCTACTGAGGAGGTGCACAGATCTTCATGCATCACCAGCTCCTCCTTTATCTTGACGTCACAGACGCGCCGTCGGAGAAGGCAGATGATGGCCTCCTCCGCTACCACAGGGATCTTGAGGCGCGTTGTTGAAGCGCTGGATGTACTTTTGTGGTTTCCTCGGCTGCTGCTTGATCCGGCGGATGTCGCCACGGCGGGTGGCCGGTCGCGAAGTACCTTGGAAGTTGGCGATGAAGCGGTGCGCATCTCGCCTGTGCAGAGATCGTGCTGGGGCCAGATTCAGAGCCAGTGCGGGCTCCGTCCTTGAGCGCCATGGGAAACCAGTTCGCCATGACCCTTTCGTCCCCGTTGGCAGCCTCGATGCCCAGCTCGAGCTGGAGGAACTCCGTAGGGTCAGCCGTGCCGTCGTAGCGTGGAGGCAGGTCTGGCTTGAACTTGGCGGGCCACGCGACGCTGCACAGCTCGGTGGTGAAGGCGCGGCAGCCCGCCGTGGCCGCGGGGGGCCTCGAATGGCAGAGAGCTTGGTCTTGCAGGCCCCCCTGCGCCGTGGCTGGGGGCAGCGCAGGGTCTTGACGTGCTAGAGCGGGGAGCGCTCGGGCAGCTTCTTGCGGGCGAGGAACTTCTTGGCAGCTCTGCTCTTGCCGCCGGGCGCTGGCGTAACGGGTTCCGCCAGTGGGCCGCCAAGGCTTGGGGGCTGTGGCGCCGTCTTGAGGAGGAGGCGGCTGAGGTGCCCGGGAGCTTCATCGCCAGCTGCTGGGTGGGTGCGGTGTAGCGAAGACGGACGGCGGGTCGCCTCCAGCGCGGGACGAGCTTAGCGACGCGGTCGAGCCATTCTTCGTAGACGCTGCCGACGGGCGGTAGCGCAGGAGCTCGTTGGCGCGATGAGTGCAGCTCGGGACTCCATGGCAGCGCGGGCGCATATGACGATTTAACCAGCGGGGGGTGAGCGGCGGCGTGGCGGTGCGGCCGTCCCGCCTCATGGACGGGTGTTGGGACGAAGCTTGCTGCTCGTTCCCCGCCGGGCCGGTGGCGGCGTTGACAGCAGGTGACGGGGAACGACGAGGACACCCGCCGACGGGGGCCGTCTGGGCGACATGGGAGGCGAGGGCGGCTCGGCGCTCGGCGCGGGCCCGACGAGCGTCATACATGGTTGCGGTAGTCGGGGAAGAACGAGGCGATTTAAAGGCAGATTCCAGCGCACCTACCGGGCGCGCCAAATGTCGGATTTCGGGTTCCGGCAGACCCTTAAGGTTCGAACTCTGGGGTGCGCGCGGAGATCCAACCCTCCACCGTCTCGTACCTCTCCGAATCGCAAGGACCCAAACTACTCGCAAGAACTGCGCAAGAGACACGAGATTTATACTAGTTCGGGCCACCGTTGTGGTGTAATACCCTACTCTAGTTTGTGGTGTGGTGGATTGCCTCTGGGGCTGATGAAGAACAGTACAGGGAAGAACAGCCTTGTGAGGGTCTGTTCTTGGTGGGTGTGATGAACTGCTAGATGGTATCCCGTCGCTCTAGCTCGAGGATCAGGTCTCTCTCTCTCTCTTCGGGTGCTTCCCTCTCTATCCGATCGTCCTCTCACTATGGTGGCTAGCTCTACTTATATAGACGAAGGCCCTGGGCTTCTTCCCAAATATTGAGCGGGAAGGGCGCCAACAATTGGCCATTTTGAAGGGGAACAGCGGGTACACTTATCCTGACTAAAGCTGGTCCTCACCTGCCAAAGGCTCTGGTGATGACGCCTGCTTGGGCTCCACGATGACTCCCTTCTAGCCGTTGGGGGCTGGTCTTGGTCTTGTTGCACCGAAACGGATGCCTTTGCTTGATGCTCTCGCCTGCGCTTGCTCCCTTTGCACCAAATAGGAAAGGAGGGCTGGCTGGCTGGGCGCCTATGGTCGTCATGGCTTGCGTCATGGGCACCTCGCGAGGTACCCCGCCTTGAACTCTCCGCCTCCTCGTGAGCCAGCTCGACGAGGCCGTGGCTCGAGGAAGCTCCTTGTCGTCCGCCCCATGAGGCTTGGCCCCTCGTGAGGGTCTTGAGCTTGTGTTGATGAAGATGGGCTGTCCTGGGCCTCCTTTGAGCCACGCCGCAGGCCGCAGGCAGGCAAGTCTGGGGACCCCCGTTCCCAGAACGCCGACAGCTAGACTTGACTTGAGGCATGTAAGTAGATAAGAGTAAACGCTTGGCAATATAAGAAGAACTTTTCTTACGGAGATCATCATTGATCGCTTCTAGGAACTCATGCTCTTGCTCAAGATTGAGCTTTTCAAAGCGTAACTGTCAGGACCCCGATTCCAAGTCACATCGACCTAGCCGGTAACACCTCATATCACTTTGTGGCCTCACGCACGGTATTCCCACGGGTGTCGCCTTACCATGGCCCGGGACCGTTTGCGTCTTTTGGCTCACGTATATGATAGTGTCGCTAGAATCCACATGACAAAGAACCCGGGCCGACATGGCTAGTCGTGAACCCAAAGCGGCGCTAACCTATGGGGACAGGAATACATGAATCACATCGAGCATGTCGGTCATCAACGATATATTCGGGCTGTAGCACTGGGCTATCAGGACTCCGGTATCCCGGGCTGTAGCAGGCTAGGCTGGACTCCGAATAACACCGCGTGACATTTCCCCGAAGGGACAGTCATAGGAACATAGTGAAACACATGCCGGCCAGTCAAGTGTCCAAGCAGTAGTCTGGGCTAGCAGGACTCCGGTGAACCGGTCAGCAAGACTACTATCGCCGTAAGCACGAGACTACATTTCCCCATATGAGAGGCTGCCAAGGATAAACAACTAGTTTGTCGGATCCCACTCATACCAAGCATTTCAATCATACACGCAATATGCCCGATATGAGTAAATACAACAAGGCATCACAACAAAACTCTACAACTCAAGTACTTTATTTTAAAGGCCCGAGGAGCCATACATAACATAGTCATACAGGTAGGGGTCACATGACCCAACACTCAAGTCATACAATCATACAAGCACATGCGGAAGCAAACTAGTCTCGAGTACAGGACTCTAGAAAGAAAGAAAGCTTGTTGGAGCCTTTCTATCTACAATGGCCCTTCACAAGTCTTAGATCGCCACCGGGTGGCTAGTTCACTCGTCGATGTCAAGGTCTACATAGAACCCATCGGAAGGGGCAGTGTTGTCGTCGAAAAACATTAATTAAGCAAACATGAGTACGGAGGTACCCAAAGCAAGTCTTACCACGTAATCCTATCATACATGCACGTTCTCAAGAAGGTGGTGGAGTTATTTGCAACAAGCCAGCTTTGACTCTTGGCTAAGCTATCCCACGTGACACCACTTGAAAAGCTTTTGTCGCATTACCCAGTCCACTAATCACCATTACAATACTCCACCGTGGATCCTCTCTCGTCATCCCACGAGAGGGCCATCCACGATACTCACACTTATCTTGAGGCTTTTAGTAGTATCCATTTACTTGTCTATGAACTGATATAGGTAACCGAAGTCCTTCTCCGTGGACACGGCTATTCGAATAGATCATATTAACCCCGCAGGGTGTACTACGTCACACACGCTCTCACCACTTACCGCCGTTTACACGACATGTACTCGGCAACCTTCAAGCGGAAGCCCAACGTGGGTGTCGGCCACAGCCTACCTAAACACACAAGTCCCAAGTCCAGGTTTATCGCCTATTCGGGTTCCATCCGCAGGAGTCCGCCGAGGTTTCCCATACGGCCCCGAACGATGTGTACAGGGTTCCCGAGACACCAAACGGGCGAATCGATACATCGACCACGGTGCCTACCGCAACACAACCCACCCCTACGGTCGCTATGCGTGCGGCCCCAAAGATGCTACAAACACCAAAAACTACTTGCTCATCCCTGACTGATGACTAGAGTGGTTAAGAAGCCGAGAGGGTCAATTAAGGATCCCAATGCGTGGTAGTAACTGTTTCATGGATCACAAACACAGATCTCAGTTCTTAGGGACGGCTTCAATGAAACAACCCACCATGTACTCCTACATGGCCTCTCATCGATACCTTTACCAAAACGTGCTCAACACTTTCACTCTCGAACCCGACACAACCTTTCACTCCAGTTCATCATCCCGATGAGCCAGACCTGACACAACTCTAAGCATAGCAAGCATAGCATGGTAGGAATCACAAACATGGCTCAATCAACTTCTACACATACTAGTGGGTATCATCTAGATACTGATGCAATTACAGGTCATGCAAAGGAAGTGGGTTCAACTACCGCAGCACACAACAGTTTGAATCGCGTTGTCTTAATGCAGTAAACGAGAGCAGAAGCTAGAACATGGGTTTGTATCGGAATGATCAATGAGTTGCTTGCCTGATGGAACGGGGGTAGAGTACTGCCCTTCAGATGGATAGTCGAGGTTATCCTCAAGCGTAACCTATCACGAAAAAGCATATCGAAGTAAACACACATGACAAAATGCAACAATATGATGCATGCTATGACATGGCAATATGGATGTGTGTTGGCCTAATGCAAGCTGAAACAATAGGGGATGAACTCATTTGAATCAATGATTCAAATGATAGCTCATTTGAAATAGCCCTAAAGGTGCATTATCTTATTCTGGTTAAACAGCAAGGTTAACTTGTTTTAACATGCATGAAACCTGTACCAATGGATAGAATGGATTTTTCTGATCATTTTCCATATATAAATCTTTGCATTTGGAGTTACAGATTAAAAGTTATAAGCATTTGAAATTTGAATTATATTCTGAATTTCTTGTATTAGAATAAATCCAGAAATTAGATTAATGCGTCGACCATGCGGCCAAGATGACGCCGTGGTCAACAGAGACGTCCAGGTCAAACCCGACAGTGGGTCCCGCGTGTCGTGGTAATTAACTTAACTAATGTTTAATTAAAACTAACCTATTTAGTTAGCGGTGGCTGGGCCCCATCTCGCGATGACTCGTCGGAGTCAACGCGGGCCCACGTGGTCAAGGTCCACGTCGGCCAGCATCGGGCGACTAGCCACCGGGCGAGCCCGACGCTGGCCGAGGAAGTGCTTTTGGTGATTCCGGTGACCAAATGAGTCGCGGAGGGTGGCTACGGATAGCTGGGTGCAAGCCGGTTGGTGGAGCAGTTGGGGTCGGGGTGGCGGAGTTGGCGGCGACGAGCTAAGCGGCCGGGTTCGGCCAAGATGAACTTGGGCTAGAGGGGTCGGTGAGGTGCGGGAGTGTGCGGTTAGACCCCATGGGGTGCGGTGAGTGTGAGGGACACCACGAGGTGGCCGGAGAGTGACCGGAGCACGCCGGGCGACGAGCTCCACGGTGGCGGGTGCGGTGAGCTTGGTTCGGTTGCTACGCTGCTCGAGAGCTGACAGAGAGAGGGAAGGGAGGTAGATGGGCTCACGGGCGACGCCAGAGAAGCTCTCGCCGAGGTCGGGACGAACCGGAGCGCCGGTGGCGTTGAAAGGGATCTCCGCGACGGCGAACTTCGGTCGAGGTCGGTGGGGTGGACTCGAGGCACTAGAGCCAGCGGGGCTCGGCTGGTTCGGGGTAGTGGAGGCGCGGAGCTCCCGGACATGGTGAGGAGGAGCACGGACGGCGGGGAGCACGGTTGCAACGATGGTGCGGGCGGGCGGCAAGGCCGGCCAAGGCGGGGAGCACGATGGAGAGGGACCAGGAGGAGAGGGGGTGTCCAGGGGTTCGGGAGAGGAGGAGGGCGATCCACGCCGCGGCTGGGCGAGGGAGCGGGCGAGGCGGCGACGAGGTGCGTGGCACCCATGCGGTGCCCGCCGAAAGCACTGGCTGCTCGTCAAGCCGAGCCAAGCAGCTCGCTGGCGCGGCTGCTGGGCTGGGCCGGCAGGTGGGCCGGGTAGGTGGCGTCAGGTAAGTCTTTTCCTGTTTTTATCTTTTTCTAATATTCTGCAACTTTGTGGGGTTTTCTAAAATACCAAAACAGTTTTAAAATTCACCAAAATGCTCCTGGTCCCTTGTTGGAATATTGCCAACATGAAACATTTTGGTTTGGCAATTTTGGACATTTAAAATATTTTATATAATTTGAAATGCTCAAGTTCAAAAACTTATGAATTAATCCAAGGACCTTTGGATGACCTAGAAAATGATGCACCACTTTTGACATAGGCTCTGAACCAAAGCAAAGATGATGAGCATTTTGAAGGGCATTTCAGGTTCATTGAAATAATTTTAGTAAATCCTAGTTGAATTAAGGGGGTGTTCGGGGTTTCTGTCTTCCCATTTCAAATTCAAATGAAATTTAAACATGATGCACACCCTAATGCATGGTCTAACTGGGATGTGACAACTCACCCCACTCAAAAGAATCTCGTCCCGAGATTTATGATCTGTAAAAAGGTGGGATACTCAAGTCGAAGACGATCCTCCCTTTCCCAAGTTGCTTCTTGCTCGGAATGGTTTGACCATTGAACCTTTAGAAACTTGATATTACTGACGTCGAGTGGTACGCTCGGCTTGATCGAGAATCTGAACGAGATATTCTCGATAGGTGAGGTTATCTTGGAGATCAAGCGTTTCGTGGTCTACTCCACGGATAGGATCCGAGAAGCAACGCCTGAGTTGGGAAACGTGGAAGACATCATGGACTCTGGAAAGATGCGGAGGTAGTTCCCATTGGTAGCCAACTTCTCCTCGTTTTGCGAGAATGCGAAAGGGTCCAATGTAACGAGGAGCCAACTTGCCTTTGATACCGAATCGATGGGTTCCCTTCAAAGGAGTAACCCGAAGGTAAGCCTGCTCGCCAATTCATAAGTCATAGGCTTATGCGTGCGGTCATATTGGCTCTTTTGACGAGATTGGGCTGTTTTCAATTTCTCACGAACAACGCGAACCTGCTCTTCTGCTTCCTGAATCATGTCCGGGCCAAAGAGTTGTCTCTCCCCGGTTTCTGACCAGTTAAGAGGCGTTCGACATTTCCGTCCATAAAGAACTTCGAAAGGAGCTTTGCCTAAGCTGGCTTGATAGCTATTGTTATAAGCTTAACTTCGGCGTAGTGGAAGGCATTTCTCCCAATTCATGCCGAAAGAGATGATGAAGCTCAAGCATATCCTCTAGAATTTGATTGACCTGCTCTACTTGACCACTTGATTGAGGATGGAAAGCGGTGCTAAAGGAGAGACGAGTTCCCATAGCGCTTTGGAAACTTTCCCAAAATCGAGAGGTGAAGAGACTTCCACGGTCTGAGTTAATCTCTAATGGAACACCATGAAGAGACACTATTCGTGAGATGTACAAATCAGCTAGCTGGCTAGCGGTTATATTCTCACGAACGGGTAGGAAGTGGGCTACTTTGGAAAGACGATCAACGACAACGAAGATAGCGTTATTCCTCTCTTGGTCCTGGGAAACCCGGTAATGAAATCCATACCGATTTTATCCCATTTCCATTCAGGAATTTCCAAAGGTTGAAGGGTACCAATGAGGTCGTTGATGCTCTGCTTTAACTCGACGATAGACGCCGCGATTAGCAATGTATTGAGCGATTTCTCTCTTCATCCTAGTCCACCAAAACCTCCGGCGAGGGTCTTGATACATTTTAGTACTACCGGGATGAATCGTGAGAGGAGAGTCATGAGCTTCCTTAAGGATCAGTTGCCGTAGCTGTTGTTTCTTGGGAACCACCAAACAGTTCTCAAAGAAAACAACACCTCGTTCATCTATGGAGAAACACTTAGCAGCTCCGCTAGCAATGTTCTCCTTGATCCGAGATATTCCTCTATCATACTGCTGAGCAGCTATGATTCGATCCGTAAGGTTAGGTTTCGCCACCAGGGTGGAAAGGAATCCTCGAGGAACAATGTGGAGATTAAGCTTACGAAATTCCTCGTGGAGAAATGGTTGACTTTGTTGTAACATCAGATTGTTACAATAAGATTTCCGACTTAGGGCGTCGGCCATGACATTGGCTTTGCCTGGGGTGTAAGATATTCCTAAGTCGTAATCTGTAATCAACTCGACCCAACGTCTTTGCCTGAGATTCAAATCCGTTGGGTGAAGATGTATTTCAGACTTTGGTGATCGGTGTAGATTTCGCAACGATTACCAAGAAGGTAATGTCGCCAAGTTTTGAGTGCATGAACCATCGCCGCAAGCTCTAGATCGTGTGGGATAGTTATCCTCATGTGGACGCTAACTGTCGAGAAGCGAAGGCAATCACATGACGATCTTGCATGAGTATGCAACCTAGTCCTTGTCGCGAAGCGTCGCAATAGATAATAAAGTCCTTAGAAAAATCTGGTGGAACAAGTACGGGAGCAGATGTCAGGCGTCTTTTCAGTTCCTGAAAGCTGAACTCGCACTGTGGTGTCCATTCGAACTTCTTATCTTTCTTGAGGAGTTCGGTTAGAGGTTTGGCAACTTTAGAGAAATTCTCGACGAAGCGACGGCAATAGCTCGCTAAACCGAGAAAACTCCGAACTTGCTTGACCGATTCAGGTGGAGTCCAGTCAAGGACGGCTTGAACTCGCACGGGATTGACGGCAATGCCCTTACCAGAAATTACATGGCCTAGGTAGGTCACTTACGGTAACCAGAATTCACACTTAGAGAATTTGGCATAAAGGCGGTGCTCTCGAAGTTTCATCAACACTAGCCTTAGATGTTCAGTATGTTCTTCCTCATTCTTGGAGTAGATGAGTATATCATCGAGGTATACCACGACGAATTTATCCAAATACTCCATGAAGATTGAGTTCATTAACCGAGAGAAGGTGGTCGGAGCATTGGTTAATCCGAAGGACATGACGGTGTACTCATATTGGCCATAACGAGTAACAAAGGCCGCTTTTAGGAATGTCCCGTTCTTGATTTTGATTTGATGGTAGCCCAACCTCAAATCCATCTTGAAAAGATCGAGGATCCAAATGAGCTGATCATATGTGTCGTTGATCCCGGGAGTGGATACTTGTTCTTGATAGTGACCAAATTGACAGTCGATAATCCACAACCATCCGATCCGTACCATCCTTCTTCTTGACGAAGAGGACGGGCAAGCCCATGGAGATGAACTAGGACGGATGAAACCTTTTGCAAGGACTCATCGAGTTGTTTCTTGAGTTCAGCTAGTTCTAGGGGTGCCATCTTATAAGGTCTTCTAGAGATTGGGACGGTTCCGGAACAAGATCTATCACGAACTCGACATCCTGTCGGGTGGAACACTGGCGATTGCCTCTGAAAGACATCCGGAAAATCACGGACTATCGGAATATCTTCGAGGTCCGGAAGAGGGTTGGCATTTAAGGAGTAAAGTTGGCGCTTAGACACTCGGGTTAGAACATTCACTGCCTTGCCCGAGGGATGGGTGAGCTGAACAGTTCTAGTAGAGCAATCAATCTTAGCATAATGGGTTGACATCCAGTCCATACCCAAGATGATGTTTATGTCCGAGGACTTGAGAGCTATTAAGGAAGCAAGAAAGACTAGTTCTGTCGACAAGAATTTCATTCCCATGACTTATTCTAGAGGTTTGCCATCTAGAACCAGGGGTCTGAATTTCCATGGAGGTGTGCATGTCACGTATCGTGGTGTTGTGCAATCGAGCATAGCTCTCGAAATAAATGAATGAGATGCTCCAAGATCAAAAGGATAGTTGCGGATGACAATTAACAAGGAGCGCATCGAGGACGGCGTTGGGATCCTCATAGGTTTCTTCAGCAGAAACATAGTTGACATGGCCACGGCGGTGGCAACCGGTTTAGCATAGGGCACCTTTCCCGCTGGCTTGCCACGGCCAATGACTTTCCAACTTGATCGGGTTGTTCTGGGATACTACGCGGATGTAGTGGCCCGCCTCTCCACATTTGAAGCAAGTTATCATATTGGGGCGTGGAGCAGCACTAGCAGCGGGCCTCCATAAGTCTTGGGCGGAACATACTGCTGGTTGGGGCGAGGCGCCTCAAAAGATGGCCTCGGGGTGAACTCGGGTGGTAGAGCAAGATTTGGAATCCAAACCCGGCGCTTCTGGGATCCAGAGCCGGATGAAGATCCAGAGTCACGGATGTGCTTGCGTGAAGCCTCAAAATCAGTCTGCCCAGTTTCGGCGCTGATAGCCTTATTGACTAGCTTCGGAAAAGAGGTACACTCATGCGCATTTAAGGTCTCGGCGTAGCTCATGGCTAAGTCCCTTGCGGAACCTTGCCTGCTTCTTGGCATCGGTAGAAACTTCTTCGGGAGCATAACGTGCTAACCTCCCAAATTCACGGCTGTAGGCATCCACTGTCAGCCTACCTTGGGTGAAACTGCAGAATTCCTCCCTTTTGCGATCCATAAGACCTTCTGGGATATGATGCTCACGGAAGGCGGCACTGAATTCAGCCCAAGTTGTAACTTGTCCAACCGGACGCATAGCCTCATAATTCTCCCACCAGAGACTAGCAGGACCTTCAAGATGATAAGCGGCAAAAGTAACCTTGTCAGCCTCAGCCACGTTGGCAGAACGCAGCTTGTGGTGGATGCCGCGAAGCCAATCATCCGCTGCCGAGAGGCTCAACGGAATACTTGAACTTCCGTGGATACAGCCTTGATTTAAGTCATTGAGTGAAACCACATCATTTCTCGGCCGGGCGTGGCGGTGTTTTGCTCAATCCGCCCAAAGAGGGGATTGGTCTCACGCTTATTGCGCTCGCTTCAAAGATAACCTCGCCAAAGATGGCGGTTAGGGCAGATTTGCATTTCCAACAAGGCTGCTTCGCCGCCCGAGCAGCAGGATTGTTATGGTGTTGACCATCCTAGGAGATAAAGCAAAGGTTTAAACCAGGATGGCAGAATTTAACAAGGAAGTGCGGAAGGTAATGGATAGCATGGAATGCAAAGATGTTCATCCGTATGACATGGTAATATAAAGATGCCATATATATATACCAACGGTCATACACACCATTCATAGTTTAGTACAAGCCCTGCCGGGTACAACTATAGTGAACGGCGTTACATCTCATCGGAAGCATTCCAACTCCTATACATTATTTTTCTACACTTCCGAATGATACACACTAAGTCATATTCCACAAGTCACGCAGACGGCGGAAATACAACTATTACAAAGTATTAGGGATACTACTACTACTCAGACAGCCCGCAGTAGTCCTCATAGAAGTCACCACCCAAGCTCGAAGTGGAACATGATCATCCGGAAGCATAATCATGTGGAGCCTGTGGACCATAGGGACTCGGATGTGGCCGTGGTCCAACAAACGGTGGCAGACGAGGCCCACGAGGAGGAGTGATGCCTCCTACCTCACGCCACTCCATAAAGTCTGGCAGACCAGCCGCACTGGGTACAAGTCCCTCATGTCCATGTATCCGGCTTGCACGGCAGGTGCAAACCTAGTCGAGTAGCCCAAAGTGATCAGCACAGGCATTAAAGAGCTCCACACGCAAGGCCCGGTTTTCACGGTCCTTGTCTTCCAAAGATCTCCGTGGTGGTGCGAAGAAGTGAGTCCTCATGGGATGCATCGCTGTACAAACCACGAAGGTAGCCATGCGCCCTGTGGAGGGATCTTTGGCATGTAGCGGAAATCACCGTTGACCAGCAAGGCAGTTCGCTCGAATAATAGTCATCATAGAATAGGCTGCATCTTGCACGGACATCCCAATAGTGATCCCAAGTCCATCGTAACAAAGTGGAGCGGTTCAAGAGCTTCGGATAGGATGGATAAATCCCGACCGCGTACAGATATTGGCTTTGGTTGAAATCCCTAAACTGCTCCTCGATGGTATATTCAGGATACCATCGGTAACCAGACTCAGTCATCACCCGAACCAGCATTGTCGTGTGACCACACACACCAATGCAACGGGTCAGACGAACCACTTGGTTCTGGGGACGGGTGGCCATCTGAAAGCACAGCCACAATGCAAAGACATTAGAATTTCTAGGGAAAATCGGGCAGCATAACATCTGTAAATGCTCAAAATCAGATTTGAGACATTCAAACAGATTGCAAAACCACTCAATAACATCATATCAAGGTTCTGGTTCAACCGATAGCATACTAAAAATTTAGTAGCACTGAACTGAGGATGTAACCAACAATCCTATAAGTTACTACGGATTAGTAACACGTGAACCTGATAGAGAGAAGAGAGCCTAGTCCTATACCCACGTCGAATGAGAAGAGGATGACTCGGATCGAGGGCATAAGGTAAAGGAGTAAAAGAGCCTTACGTTCCTCCCACAATCAATTCCTACATATAACTAAAGCATTTCTAGACTCAACATCGACCAGTTTGGCTTAGCGAACCTGGCTGTGCAGCCCCGCTCGATGCCAACGCTGTCAGACCCCGATTCCAAGTCACATCGACCTAGCCGGTAACACCTCATATCACTTTGTGGCCTCACGCACGGTATTCCCACGGTGTCGCCTTACCATGGCCCGGACCGTTTGCGTCTTTTGGCTCACGTATATGATAGTGTCGCTAGCATCCACATGACAAAGAACCCGGGCCGACATGGCTAGTCGTGAACCCAAAGCGGCGCTAACCTATGGGGACAGGCATACATGAATCACATCGAGCATGTCGGTCATCAACGTATATATTCAGGCTGTAGCACTGGGCTAACAGGACTCGGTATCCCGGTCAGCAGTGAGCTAGGCAGGACTCGAATACCACCGCGTGACATTTCCCGAAGGGACGTATATAGGAACGAAGTGAAACACATGCCGCCGGTCAAGTGTCCAAGCGGTAGTGCTTTGGGCTAGCAGGACTCCGGTGGACCGGGCTGTAGCGGACTACTATCGCTCAGAAGCACGAGACTACATTTCCCCATATGAGAGGCTGCCAAGGATAAATAACTAGTTTGTCGGATCCCAGTCATACCAAGCATTTCAATCATACACGCAATATGCCCGATATGAGTAAATACAACAAGGCATCACAACAAAACTCTACAACTCAAGTACTTTATTTTAAAGGCTCCGAGGAGCCATTCATAACTTAGTAATACGTAGGGGTCACATGACCCAACACTCAAGTCATACAATCATACAAGCACATGCGGAAGCAAACTAGTCTGAGTACAAACTCTAGAAAGAAAGAAAGCTTGTTGGAGCCTTTCTATCTACAATGGCCCTTCACAAGTCTTAGATCGCCACCTGGGTGGCTAGTTCACTCGTCGATGTCAAGGTCTACATAGAACCCATCGGAAGGGGCAGTGTTGTCGTCTGAAAAACATTAATTAAGCAAACATGAGTACGGAGGTACTCAAAGAAGTCTTACCACGTAATCCTATCATACATGCACGTTCTCAAGAAGGTGGTGGAGTTATTTGCAAAGAAGCCAGCTTTGACTCTTGGCTAAGCTATCCCACGTGACACCACTTGAAAAGCTTTGTCGCATTACCCAGTCCACTAATCACCATTACAATACTCCACCGTGGATCCTCTCTCGTCATCCCACGAGAGGGCCATCCACGATACTCACACTTATCTTGAGGCTTTTAGTAGTATCCATTTACTTGTCTATGAACTGATATAGGTAACCCAGAAGTCCTTCTCCGTGGACACGGCTATTCGAATAGATCATATTAACCCTGCAGGGGTGTACTTCTTCACACATGCTCTCACCACTTACCGCCGTTTACACGACATGTACTCGACAACCTTCAAGCGGAAGCCCAACGTGGGTGTCGGCCACAGCCTACCTAAACACACAAGTCCCAAGTCCGTGTTTATCGCCTATTCGGGTTCCATCCGCAGGGAGTCCGCCGAGGTTTCCCATACGGCCCCGAACGATGTGTACAGGGTTCCCGAGACACCAAACGGGCGAATCGATACATCAGACGGCAGTTTACCGCAACACAACCCACCCCTACGGTCAGCGCTATGGCGGCCCCAAAGATGCTACAAACACGAAACTACTTGCAACTCCTGACCGAGGACAAGAGTGGTTAAGAAGCCGAGAGGGTCAATTAAGGATCCCAATGCGTGGTAGTAACTGTTTCATGGATCACAAACACAGATCTCAATTCTTAGGGACGGCTTCAATGAAACAACCCACCATGTACTCCTACATGGCCTCTCATCGATACCTTTACCAAAACGTGTTAAACACTTTCACTCTCGAACCCGACACAACCTTTCACTCCAGTTCATCATCCCGATGAGCCGCACTGACACAACTCTAAGCATAGCAAGCATAGCATGGTAGGAATCACAAACATGGCTCAATCAACTCCTACACATACTAGTGGGTTTCATCTAGTTACTGTGGCAATGACAGGTCATGCAAAGGAAGTGGGTTCAACTACCGCAGCACACAATAGTTTGAATCGCGTTGTCTTAATGCAGTAAACGAGAGCAGAAGCTAGAACATGGGTTTGTATCAGAATGATCAATGAGTTGCTTGCCTGATGGAACGGGGGTAGAGTACTGCCCTTCAGATGGATAGTCGAGGTTATCCTCAAGGCGTAACCTATCACGAAAAAGCATATCGAAGTAAACACACATGACAAAATGCAACAATATGATGCATGCTATGACATGGCAATATGGATGTGTGTTGGCCTAATGCAAGCTGAAACAATAGGGGATGAACTCATTTGAATCAATGATTCAAATGATAGCTCATTTGAAATAGCCCTAAAGGTGCATTATCTTATTCTGGTTAAACAGCAAGGTTAACTTGTTTTAACATGCATGAAACCTGTACCAATTGATAGAATGGATTTTTCTGATCATTTTTCATATATAAATCTTTGCATTTGGAGTTACAGATTAAAAGTTATAAGCATTTGAAATTTGAATTATATTCGAATTTATGTATTAGAATAAATCCAGAAATTAGATTAATGCGTCGACCATGCGTCAAAGATGACGTCAGGTCAACAGAGACGTCTGGACAAACCCGACAGTGGGTCCCGCGTGTCGTGGTAATTAACTTAACTAATGTTTAATTAAAACTAACCTATTTAGTTAGCGGTGGCTGGGCCCCATCTCGCCATGACTCGTCGGAGTCAACGCGGGCCCACGTGGTCAAGGTCCACGCCGGCTGCACTGGCGACTAGTCACGGGCGAGCCCGACGCGCGGAGGAAGTGCTTTTGGTGATTCCGGTGACCAAATGAGTCGCGGAGGGTGGCTACGGATAGCTAGGTGCAAGCCGCTGCTGTTGGTGGAGCCGGTTGGGGCCTGGGTGGCTGGAGTTGGCGCCCATGACGAGCTAGGGCGGCCGAGGTTCGGCCAAGATGAACTTGGGCTAGAGGGGTCGGTGAGGTGCGGGAGTGTGCGGTTAGACCCCATGGGGTGCGGTGAGTGTGAGGGACTCCACGAGGTGGCGGAGAGTGACCGGGAGCACGTCGGGCGACGAGCTCCACGGGCGGGTGCGGTGAGCTTGGTTCGTTGCTACGCTGCTCGAGAGCGAGAGAGAGAGGAAGGGAGGTAGATGGGCTCACGGGCGACGCCAGAGAAGCTCGTGCCGAGGTCGGGACGAACCGGAAGGCCGGGCGGCGTTGAAAGGGATCTCCGCGACGGCGAACTCGGTCGAGGTCGGTGGGGTGGACTCGGGCACTAGAGCGAGCGGGCTCGGCTGGTTCGGGTAGTGTAGTGCTTGGCGGAGCTCCTGGACATGGTGATGAGGAGCACAGACGGTGGGGAGCACGGTATGACGATGGATGGGCAAGGGCGGGCAAGGCCGGCCAAGGCGGGGAGCACGATGGAGAGGGACCGGGAGGAGAGGGGTGTCCAGGGGTTCGGGGAGAGGAGGAGGGCGATCCACGTCGCGGCTGGGCGAGGAGCGGCGAGGCGGGCGACCAGGTGCGTGGCACCCATAAGTGCCTGCCGCCGAAAGCACTGCTGCTCGCTGGCCGAGCCAAGCAGCTACTGGCGGGTTGTTGGGCTGGGCCGGGCAGTGGCCGGTAGGTGGCGACAGGTAAGTCTTTTCCTGTTTTTATCTTTTTCTAATATTCTGCAACTTTGTGGGGTTTTCTAAAATACCAAAACAGTTTTAAAATTCACCAAAATGCTCCTGGTCCCTTGTTGGAATATTGCCAACATGAAACATTTTGGTTTGGCAATTTTTGGACATTTAAAATATTTTATATAATTTGAAATGCTCAAGTTCAAAAACTTATGAATTAATCCAAGGACCTTTGGATGACCTAGAAAATGATGCACCACTTTTGACATAGGCTCTGAACCAAAGCAAAGATGATGATTATTTTGAAGGGCATTTCAGGTTCATTGAAATAATTTTTAGTAAACCCTAGTTGAATTAAGGGGGGGGGGGTGTTCTGGGGGTTTCCTGTCTTCCCCATTTCAAATTCAAATGATATTTAAACATGATGCACACCCTAATGCATGGTCTAACTGGGATGTGACAGTAACTTTTCATGAGCCCTTAAAATTTCTCGATGATCTTCGAAGATAGTTCCATGAGCTAACTTAAGAGTGTTTAATTCTGTAGTTAGACGCTCAATCTTCTCCTTATCATTGTCGTTCGTTTCATCTTGACTAGCATGATTAATTGACGTTTCATCATAGTATTCATCACTAGAGTTGTCAACAAGTAAATCAACATCACCTAGCAAGTCATCTTCATCACTATTAAAATCAACATAATCTGGGTGTGTTACCTTAGGACCTTTGGCCATGAAGCATCTTCCAATTCCTTCATTTGGTGATTCAAATATGTCGTAGGAGTTGGTTGACACAAGTGCTAAACCGGCAACACCTTCATCTTGAGTGTATTCGGAGTCTGAGTGATAGCTTCTCTCGGAGTGATTGTCGGAGTCGGAGCCGGATACCCATTTACCAACATGAGCTTGATGTCTTCGTTTTGTGTAGCTCTTTGATGACTTGTCTTTCCTTTCCGAATCCTTGCTTCTCCGTGAGGGTCTTCTTTCATAACGATCATCTCTACTCCTTCTCTCTCTTGGTGGTGATTCTTCTCTTCTACTTCTTCTCTTGGGAGAATCTTCTCTTCTTTGTAGAGTGCCGTACACTCATTGGAATAGTGTCCGGTCTCCCACAATTGTAGCAATTTCGCTCTCGACTAGAAGATCTTTTGTCATTGTAGGACCTTGACTTGGAGCTTCTTTCTTTGCTTCTACTCTTGTAGAATTTGTTGAAGTTCTTCACCATTAAGATCAATTCTTCATTGAAGGTTTGTTTCTCACTTGATGATGTGGGGGCTTCACAAGAGGCTTTGTAAGCACCACTTGACTCATTGTGAAGTTCCTCCTTATCCTTGAGTGACATCTCATGAGAAACAATTCTTCCATTGACTTCCGTTGGCTTGAGATCTTTGTAATTTGGCATCCTTTGGATCAATCTGCACATGGTATCATATTTTCCATCCAATGCTCTTAGGATCTTCTTGATGATGAATCTGTCGGTCATTTCTTCACTTCCTAAGCCGGCAATCTCATTTGTGATAAGAGCAAGCCTAGAGTACATTTCAGCGACACCTTCACCATCCTTCATTTTGAACTTGTCAAGCTGACTTTGGAGCACATCCAACTTGGATTCCTTGATGAAGTCGGTACCTTCATGCATATCAATCAAAGTATCCCAAATTTCCTTTGCATTCTCAAGACGGCTGATTTTGTTGAATTCTTCGGGACACAAGCCATTGCAGAGGATATCACAACCTTGAGCCTTGTATTGCAACATATTCAACTCTTCCGCACTAGCTTCACGGTTCAGTTCTCTCCCATCAAAGAATTCACCTTGCAAACCAATGCACACAATAGCCCAAATGGCGGGGCTATGTCCGAGAATATGCATTTTCATCTTATGCTTCCAACTAGCAAAATTAGTGCCATCAAAGTAAGGCCCTCTATGGTGATAATTTCACTCGCTAGACACCATACTCTCGTAGGTTGTGAAACCAAGGCTATGACCACCAAAAGCTATGGAAATCAAAGCATATGGAGACCAAAGCTCTGATACCACTTGTAGGACCTTGAAGTATGTCTAGAGGGGGGGTGATTAGACTACTTGACCAATTAAAAGCTATGCATTTTCCTAATTTTAGACTTTGGAAGATTTTAGCTATCTTTGAACAATTCAAGCAATCATCACACAATTCAAGAAAGCATGCAATGAGTATATAGGCAACGGAAAATAAAGCATGCAACTTGCAAGAATGTAAAGGGAAGGGTTTGGAGGATTCAAATGCAATTGGAGACACGGATGTTTTTGTCGTGGTTCCGATAGGTGGTGCTATCGTACATCCACGTTGATGGATACTTCAACCCACGTAGGGTAGCAGTTGCGCTTGATCCACGGAGGGCTCCACCCACGAAGGGTCCACGAAGAAGCAACCTTGTCTATCCCACCATGTCCGTCGCCCAAGAAGGACTTGCCTCACTAGCGGTAGATCTTCACGAAGTAGGCGATCTCCTTGCCCTTACAAACTCCTTGGTTCAACTCCACAATCTTGTCGGAGGCTCCCAAGTGACACCTAGCCAATCTAGGAGACACCACTCTCCAAGAAGTAACAAATGGTGTGTTGATGATGAACTCCTTGCTCTTATGCTTCAAATGATAGTCTCCCCAACATTCAACTCTCTCTCACAGGATTTGGATTTGGTGGAAAGAAGATTTGAGTGGAAAGCAACTTGGGGAAGGCTAGAGATCAAGATTCATAAGGTTGGAATGGAATATCTTGGCCTCAACACATGAGTAGGTGGTTCCCTCTCAGAACTGGTAAGTTGGAAGTGTAGGTTTGTTCTGATGGCTCTCTCCACGAATGAAGAGGAGGTGGAGGGGTATATATACCCTCCACACAAAATCTAACTGTTACACAAAATTTACCAAACTCGGTAGGACCGAATCAACAAACTCGGTCGGACCGATTTAGTAAACCTAGTGACCGTTAGGGTTTTCGGTGGGACTGACATGCAACTCGGTAGGACCGATATGGTTAGGGTTAGCGCATAACGTAAACTCGGTGAGACCGATTACGCAAACTCGGTGAGACCGATTTTGGTAATTAGCTAACCAGAGAGTTGGTCAGGTAAACTCGGTGGGACCAATTCGCTCTTTTTGGTGAGACCTAAATTTTACGAAAGGGAAACAGAGAGTTTACATTGCAATCTCGGTGGGACCGATTGCTCACTTCGGTTAGACCGAAATGTTACGAAGGGAAACAGAGATATTACAATCCCATCTCGGTGAGACCGAGATCCCTATCAGTGAGACTGATTTGCCTAGGGTTTGTGGCAGTGGCTATGACATTTGAACTCAGTGGCGCCGGATAGAAAGAATCGGTAGGGCCGAGTTTGACTTTAGGATTAGGTCATATGTGGATGTGAGAAAGTAGTGGAGGGTTTTGGAGCATATCACTAAGCACATGAAGCAAGAGGCTCATTAAGCAACACCTCATACCTCCTTGATAGTATTGGATTTTCCTATAGACTCAATGTGGTCTTGGATCACTAAAATGTAAAATGTAGAGTCTTGAGATTTTGAGCTTGAGCCAATCCTTTTTCCTTAATATTTTGAGGGATCCACTTTCATCATCCATGCCATGCCTTTCATTGATCTTTCCTGAAATATTTGTCTTGGAATAGCATTAGCTCAATGAGCTATATGTTGTTATGAATTACCAAAACCACCTAGGGATAGTTGCACTTTCAAATTGTACTGTAATACTGTGAAGGTTTCAACTATGGTTCCCGCAAAAAATGGTTTGAACTTAGGATTCATGTGTCCTCTTGCCTCAAGATTGTCTCATTACAAAATTCCATAAAATACAAATGAAACTACCATGGCTGCTACTGCATCTCAAAGATTCACAGATTAGCGCCAACATTCACATCACAACTGAAGACAAAGTTAGGAGAAGGTGTACACAAATATATAATTGGTCGTTGTTGTTCGTACGCATGGCTCCATTTCCTGGCCATGGTGTTCATTCGTTGGCAGCTAGTGTCACGCAGCTCTATAGGCAAGAAAGAGGTGTATGGAGGACATCACAATCCGATCATTTTGTGTAGTTCCACTAAAATCAAGCTGATCATCCCTATCTACAAAGATATCTAGTAAGTGTGATAACAATAATAGTGGAACTAGATGATGAAACATAACACACACAAATAGAAGCCGATCACCTTTACAAACTCTATTTAAGATTAACTACTTGTCGGAGAAGAGTAGGCTCGGAGTTGGATGTGGAGGATAGCAAAACCAATCTTCCTTTCCACGGTCTCGCAGAAATGTAAAACCATTGCCCATGTGGCATATTGGCGGAACTGCACAAAACACGCTTAAGAAAAAGTGATTTGTGCAGTTCACCAAAAGGTCGCAACAGCAACAAGGTCAAATGGATAGCCCTGTTTGCCAAAGGAGGTAGAAAGGAAAAAATACTGCCCAATAATAGTTGATGACACGTAAGCCGACAAAGCAGAAGCATATTCCATGTCATAAGGGAAAGACAGCAGCATGGTGGTTTATCAAAAACGGTGTGACGACGAGATTGCAAGATGGAAAGTACGTCGACCGACATACATTTTAAGCAAAGAACTAAAGAAGATCCACATGTAGGATTTTCCACATGCAGGAACATGAGAAGATTGTCATGGATCAAGGCTGGAGGAAGTTGTATCTGAGGGTCGTCGGGATGTAACTAGGAGGGCACCGACGGCCGGGATCTGCCCATACTGCAACATCTAGCAAGTGGCGAAGGCCCTACCGCGCCGGAGTTTGGTTTGAGAGAACGACGGGTACCGCAGATCGAGACCTGCTGCCTCGACGTTGTCGAACGGAGAAACGATGCACATCCTCCCTTTCCGCCGGCAGACGGGATGCAGCCGGATCAGTGACCAACGGTGAGAGAAAGAGGCCACCGCCACCTTGTGTGAGATATAGTGTGAAGAGAGACTAAACCCGACAGGCAGGCTCTGATGAAGTCGTATACCTAGGGTAGGGTCATGGACCTATCCAAGATACCCTCCCCAAGGGCATCCTTAGAATAAACTGCCTTCCAGTCGACCTGGTAGGTTTCCACTCGACAAAGTCAAAGACACTCGACCATGAAGACCCACTCGACCACCAGGAGTTCAAGAGCCACTCGGTGTCCAAACGGTCTGTAGTTAAGTAGTCTTTATGGTCATGATGACACTTTATGTAAGGCGTTACCAGTAACGCCTAGCCTTAACGTACCTTTAACCCTCCGCTACGTGGGCTGGCTGGGGTCCTGGCGCACTCTATATAAGCCACCCCCTCCACAGGTAGAAGGGTTCGCACCCCTGTAATTCATACGCATATAATCTAGTCGACCGCCTCCGGTCTACGAGACGTAGGGCTATTACTTCCTCCGAGAAGGGCCTGAACTCGTAAACTCGTGTGTAACAACTACTCCATAGCTAGTACCTTGCCTCTCCATACCTACCCCCCATTCTACTGTCAGACTTAGAACCACGACAGTTGGCGCCCACCGTGGGGTAGGTGTTCTAGTGATTTGTTGGAGAAGTTGGGATTCTTTCGATCTCCTACATCATGGTTTCAGGTGGAGTTTTAGTCGAGGGCCGCGAGATCCGTCTCGGTGCGCTCACGTTCATCACCGACGACTCCGCTTGGCTTCAGGAGGCTCCTCTCGACGTCGACGCTCTGCCCGTCCGCAGGGCAATGCACTTTCGCGCGTGCGTCCGTGGCGTCCTCCTGCGGCAACCATCGACCAGTATGGGTCGGTTCTTGTGCCGTCCTCACTCCCAGTCTCCCACCGGCACAAGCACTCCGGTCGGTCAAGGCTTCAGTGGTGGGTGAGGCATGCGATGGCTCGCCAGTCGGCCACTTCCCAAGTTGCGGCAATCGAGCCCGACGAATCTCTCTACGGCATGTTCGATCTGTTGACTGGCACCGCAGAGACTGCATCTGAGTGCGATAGCAGCGATCCGGCAGCAGAGGTTCTGATGGTCGATGGACCATGCAGTCCTCCTGGATACCCCCGCACCAACGGAGGCGACGGTGGAGGGGATCTGGCGCAAGATCACGAAGAGTACCAACCCGAGCCCCTCACATCGCTGCAGAGGGAGGAACTTCGCCGCCGGAACATGGATGCGCTTCACACTCCTATCATTGGAGAAACCCCCCGAGGCTCGTGCCTTGGAGGATGCGCGCTTGGCTAACCTTGTCGAGCGCACTCGACTGGAGAACCTCCAGCGAGTACTCGACGAACGCACGCGTCCACGGGTTCCAGAATCCAGTCGACGTCAGCTCTTTCCACAACCAACTCAGGTATATCGAACTCTGATTCAGAATTTAGCAGCTGCAGCCCGTATAGCAGAATCAATTAAGCCTTCCCAGTCGGAGGCGGGTAGAGGTTTGCAATAGATCAGAGATTTACTCCTTGCAGCAGGAGATCAAAACTCAGTCATATCACAGTCACGGAACAGGATTCACAGCAGATCCGTCGCTGCGAACTCAGTCCAGTCGGCCCATAGTCCAAGATCGCCCCCGAGGCGTGAGGAACATGGAGGCCGGCATGATGACCAGTATAGGAATCGCGAGCCGTATTAGCACCGATTCGATCGCAATGATCGACGTCGAGTGCCCACCCCTCCCCTAAGGGGTGGATCATACACTCCTCGGCAACAAGATGATGACGCCAAAGACAAAGGTCTTTGGCGAAGGGTTCCAGTCAACCCCAAGGAGCCAGGCTTTGATGCAAGATCCATCATCGTTCAAGGCTTTATCGACAGGAACAGAGCTCACCGAGAAGGTCATGACAGAGATGTTCCCTCCAGTAGCAGAGTTCATGTCTCAGGGCCAGAGTGTTTTAGCAGGGCCATTAGAGCCGCACTGATTCCTCCCAACTTCAGGTTGGCGACTAGAGTCAGCAAGTTCACCGGTGAGTCCAAGCCTGACATTTGGCTTAGGGACTACCGAGTGGCTGTTAAGATTGGTGGCGGCAACGATGAGGTAGCTATGAAGCATTTGCCCCTTATGTTGGAGGGTTCGGCAGGAGCATGGTTGAATCAGTTAGCACCCAGCAGTATTTACACTTGGGAACATCTGGCCCGAGTGTTTGTCAGGACAATTGAAGGGACTTGCAAGCGACCAGCAGGGTTGATAGAGTTGCAGTCGTGTGTACAAAAGTCGAATGAAACTTTGAGAGATTACATCCAGAGATGGATAACCTTGCATCACACAGTTAAGAATGTGTCAGATCACCAGGCAGTCTGTGCTTTCAAGGAAGGTGTCAAGAACAGAGAGTTGAGTTTGAAATTTGGTTGGACAGGAGATATGACCCTGAGTCGGATGATCAAGATTGCCACAAAGTATGCTAATGGTGAAGAAGAGGATCGGCTCCGGAGTGGTAAGTACAAGTCAACCGCTAATGAAGCCGGCGGAGGAAATTCCAGTCAGAAGCAGAATCGCAAATCCGAGCCAGCCGCTCCCGGAGTAGCCTTGGATGTGACCCTAGGAAATTTCAAGAGGAAACCCAAGGGTCCGTGGAACCCCAAGAAGGTGAAAGACCAAGATGGGAATGATGTGTTGGACTTGCCATGTCACATTCACACGAAGAAAGATGAAGAGGGTAAACTCATTTACCCAAAGCATACCACTCGACAATGTTGGCTCTGGTTTCAGCGGTTCAAGGGAAGCAACCCAAGGATAAGGAAAAGGGGTCGGATAAAGTTGAGGACAAAGAAGATAGTGATGGTGGATACCCCGTGTCAATTCCACCACGATGATTTTCTACGACGTTGAAAGCAAAAGTCGATTGAAAGTTATCAACCGAGAAGTGAACATGGTCGCCCGTGACGCCTAAATTATCTGAAATGGTCCCAGACCGCCATCACATTCGACCAGTCTGATCACCCGACACACATTGCCACCCCTGGGAGGCAAGCGTTGGTGGTCGATCCAGTGGTCGAGGGCACTCGACTGACCAAAGTTTTGATGGATGGCGGTAGTGGCCTAAACATCTTGTATGCAGAGACGTTGAAAGGGATGGGCATTCCGATGGCCAGACTCAGCACCAGCAACATGAGCTCCCATGGAGTCATTCCTGGAAAGAAGGCTGAGTCACTCGGTCAAATTGCTCTTGATGTGGTTTTTGGTGATTCGAAGCATTTTCGTAAGGAAAAGTTGACCTTTGAGGTCGTGGATTTCCAGAGCGCTTATCACGCTATTCTGGGAAGGCCGACATTTGCCCGTTTCATGGCTCGACCATGTTATGTGTACCTTAAGCTGAAGATGCCCGGCCCCAAGGGTGTTATCACTGTCACTGTCAATCGGAAGAAAGCGGAAGAGTGTTTCCAAAAAGGCTCTAAGATTGCTGATGCTCAGATGGCAGTGGTAGAATTGCAAGAATATCAGAAGACTGCAGACCCGAGTGATTTGTTGCGAGCCAAGAAGCCTGCTACGGAGTCGGCATTTCAGTCGTCTGGTGAGACGAAGAAGGTTCATATTCACCCGACCGACCCCAATGCTGCTCCGACCAACATCTCAACAACACTCAACCCCAAATAGGAAGAAGCGCTCGTCCAGTTCCTCCGTGTGAACTGGGACATCTTTGCATGGAAGCCTGCTAACATGCCGGGTGTTTCCAGGGAGCTGGCTGAGCACCGTCTGCGAGTCGACTCAAAAGTCAAACCTTTCAAAGAACATCTTCGACGGTCCGCCGTCCAGAAGAGAAAGGCCATAGGCGAGGAGGTGGCTCGGCTCTTAGCAGCAGAGTTTATCTGATAAATTTACCACTCCGAGTGGCTCGCCAATGTGGTCATGGTCCCTAAGAAGGACAATTCACTGCGTATGTGCATCGATTTCAAACATATCAATCGGGCCTTCCCTAAAGATCATTTTCCTCTCCCCCACATCGACCAAATAGGCGACTCAATAGCGGGATGTGAGCGGTTGTCTTTTTTAGACGCATATTCCGGGTACCATCAGATCCGTCTGTATGGACCCGACGAGATCAAAACAGCTTTCATCACTCCATTCGGGTGCTTCTGTTATGTCACCATGCCATTCGGCCTCAAGAATGCTGGAGCCACATTCATGAGGATGATTCAGAAGTGTTTACTCACTCAAATCAGTTGGAATGTGGAAGCATACATGGAAGACATTGTGGTCAAGTCACGGAAAGGTTCCGACCTATTGACTGACCTTGCTGAAACATTTGCCAATCTCAGGAGGTATGACATCAAGCTTAATCCATCAAAGTGCACATTCGGAGTTCCTGGTGGAAAGTTACTCTGTTTTCTCGTTTCTGAACAAGGAATCGACGCTAACCCAGAAAAAGTTGGCACTATTCTCCGGATGAAACGCCCTGTGCATGTGCACGATGTCCAGAAGCTTATTGGATGCTTGGCCGCTTTAAGTCGATTCATCTCTCGCCTCGGTGAAAAGGCATTGCCTCTTTACCGACTGATGAAGAAGTCAGACAAGTTCGAGTGGACTCCTGAAGATGATGCAGCGTTTGCAGAGCTCAAAGCTCGCTCTCCACCCAACCGGTGCTTGCTGCCCCAATCAGCAAGGAGTCGTTGCTGCTTTACATTGCAGCCACAGGACAAGTCGTCGATCTGATTACTTACGGTCGAGCGGGAAGAGGAAGGAAAAGCCTTCAAAGTTTAGCGCCCAGTATATTATCTTTCTGAATTGTTTACCCCGTCGAAGCAAAGATACCCTCATTATTAGAATCTTGTGTATGGGATTTATATGACCGCGAACAAGGTTGCTCATTTCTTCTTTGATCATTCCATTATAGTCGTCAGCGACGCCCCGTTATCAGATATTCTGCACAATAGAGACATAACTGGTCGAGGGGCGAAATGGGCGATTGAACTTCTTCCCCTTGATATCAAGTTTGAGGCAAAGAAAGCCATCAAGTCCCAAGCAATAGCAGATTTCATCACCGAGTGGATTGAACAACAGTTGCCGACTCAAGTTCACTCGGAGCACTGGACTATGTTCTTTGATGGTTCCAAGATGCTGAATGGTTCCGGTGCTGGGGTAGTATTGGTTTCCCCCCGAGGAGATAAGCTCAGATATGTGCTCCAGATTCACTTTGATTCTTCCAACAATGAAGCAGAATACGAAGCACTGTTGTATGGGTTGCGTATGGCCATTTCACTCAGCCTCCGTTGCCTCATGGTCTATGATGAAGGAGTGGGACGTGAGAAGTCCAGCCATGACTGGCTACTGTAATGCAGTGAGGAAGCTAGAGAAGAAGTTTGAGGGGTTAGAGCTCCATCACATACCCCGACTGAAAAATCAAGCTGCTGATGATTTGGCGAAAATAGGGTCCAAGAGGGAAGCCATTCCCAGTGATGTGTTTTTGGAGCACATCCTCACATCGTCGATTCAAGAGGATCCTTTCACTGAAGAAGCTCCACAGCCAAAAAGTGCCACTGATCCGACTGAAGTTGAGGTTCCAGCGGTGGTCGACCTAATCATGGAAGTCGTAGTCATCACTCCCGACTGGACAGTACCGTACATCGCATACATCCTGAGGAAAGAGCTCCCAGAGAATGAAGAAGAGGCTAGACAGATCGTCCGTCGATCCAAGGCCTTTACTGTGATCAAGGGACAGTTATTCAGAGAAAGCCTGACTGGAGTCAGCCAGAAGTGCATAACGCCAAGAAGAAGGTCAGATAATCCTTGATGATATCCACTCGGGGACCTGTGGTCACCATGCGTCCCCTCGGACCACCGTGGCTAAAGCATATCGAGCGGGATTTTACTGGACAAAGACAAATGAAATAGCAAAGGAAATAGTTGACAAATGTGAAGGATGTCAGTTCTACTACAATATGTCACACAAGCCGGTCTCAGCATTGAAGACCATTCCACTCGTCTGGCCTTTCGCTGTTTGGGGGTTGGATATGATTGAACCGCTGAGAACTGGCAGGAGTGGTTTCACTCATTTGCTTGTGGCAGTCGACAAGTTCACGAAGTGGATCGAAGCTAAACCTATCAAGAACCTTGATGCGTGCACTTCTTTGTCGGTTTACAGAGAATTGATATTCAGATATGGAGTTCCTGACAAAGCATCGTCATGGACAATGGGTCAAATTTCGACTCCGACAAGTTCAAAGCCTTTTGCGCCTCTCGGCACCTTGAGTCGACTATGCTTGATTTGCTCACCCCGGTCGAATGGACAAGCGAACGAGCAAATGGTCTAATTCTCAAAGGACTGAAACCTCGGCGATCGTTATCTCAAACATGCAGCAGGAGCGTGGGTTGACGAACTTCCGTCGGTTCTTTGGGGATTGAGGACCACTCCTAATCGTTCGACTGGGAGAACTCCATTCTTTATGGTCTATGGAGCTGAAGCAGTTCTGCCGAGTGACCTGCTTCACAATGCCCCCCGAGTCGAACTCTACTCTGAAGCTGAAGCAGAGCAAGCCCATCAAGATGCAGTCGACCTCCTTGAAGAGGAGAGAGAGATGGCCCTGATCCGCTCGACCATCTATCAGCAGGACTTGCGTCGATTCCACGTCAGAAACGTGAAGAGCCGAGCCTTTCAGGAAGGAGATCTGGTTCTCCGAGTGGATCAACAGAAACCACACAAGCTCGCTCCCACTTGGGAAGGCCCCTTCATCGTCACCAGAGTTCTTCACAATGGGGCTTACCATCTTTACAACGTCGAACGCCATATCGATGAACCTCGGGCATGGAATGCGGAGCTGCTCCGCCCCTTTTACACTTAAGAACTCACTCGGGTGAGATGTAATAAAAGTACCTCTATAGTTTGTCTATCTAAATCAAGAAGATTATAAAATTCCCAGTGATGTTTATTACTTTTTATTAAAATCCCCCCCCCCCCAGTGGGTGACTTAGCTGCGAATCCGTTTCGCCTAAGTTTGTAAAAAAATCCTTACCGAGTGGCGAGCCAGCCTCTCACTCGGGGGTTTAGCTGCGAATCCATTTTGCCTTAGTATTTAAAATCCTACCGAGTGGTGAGCCAGCCTCCCACTCAGAGGCTTAGCTGCAGTCCAAGTACTCGCCTAAGTGTTTAAAATCCTACCGAGTGGTGAGCCAGCCTCCCACTCAGGGGCTTAGTTGCAATTCAAGTACTCGCCTAAGTGTTTATAATCCTACCGAGTGGTGGGCCAGACTCCCACTCGGGGGCTTAGCTGCAGTCCAAGTACTCGCCTAAGTATTTAATACAACGTGCACTTTGCAAGGACGACGAGGTACAGGTGTTGTCGCCTTCCCTTCAAAGCTATGACACAAAAATCCTCCTTGGAGGCTTAGCGAAGTCCAAGACTGGCCTAAGTTTTGAAAATCCGACCGAGTGGAGAGCAAACCTCCCACTCGGGGCTTAGCTGCAGTCCAAGACTACGCCTAAGTTTTAAAAATCCTACCGAGTGGAGAGCAAACCTCCCACTCGGGGCTTAGCTGCAGATCCAAGACTACGCCTAAGTTTTGAAAATCCTACCGAGTGGAGAGCAAACCTCCCAATGGGGCTTAGCTGCAGTCCAAGATTACTCGCCTAAGTTTTGAAAATCCTACCGAGTGGAGAGCAAACCTCCCACTCGGGGCTTAGCTGCAGTCCAAGACTACGCCTAAGTTTTGAAAATCCTACCGAGTGGAGAGCAAACCTCCCGATGGGGCTTAGCTGCAGTCCAAGACTACGCCTAAGTTTTGAAAATCCTACCGAGTGGAGAGCAAACCTCCCACTCGGGGCTTAGCTGCAGTCCAAGACTACGCCTAAGTTTTGAAAATCCTACCGAGTGGAGAGCAAACCTCCCACTCGGGGGCTTAGCTGCAGCCCAGGACTCGCCTAAGTTTGAAAACATACCGATCCGCAAGGACGATGAGGTGCAGGTCGACTGCTACCTTCTCCTTCGGAGCTGTGCCACAAGTACAACGTGCCCTCCATCCCGATCCGCAAGGACGACGAGGTACAAGTCGACTGCTTCCTTCTCCTGCACCGGCAAGAGCCACAAAGTGTAGGTCGACTGGATCCACCTCAGAGCTGCATCTCAAACATTGAAGCATAATCCGAGTGAAGAGCAAAGTTCACTCGAAGGAAAATAAAAGCATATTTCGATGATAAGTAAAGTTCGAATAGCATCTTAAGGATGCAGAAGTACCCAGGCTAAAGTTTATCGGTTACAAAAACCACTCGGCATTCCGAGGCAAATTTAAGGTAGAGCATAAAAGTTTTTTACTCCTCAGGTGGAGGACTGGAAGGAGCCACAAACTGGTCAAGGTCGATCCCATCAGCAATCCGGGTGGCAGTGGCGATGAAAGTCTCCATGAAAGATTGGAAATCATACTTCTTGGTATTGGCGACTCTGAGGGCCGCCAACTTTTCCTCCCGCGCCTCCTTGAAGTGGACACGAACCAGAGACAGAGCAACATCAGCGCCGCACCTGGCAGAAGACTTCTTCCATTCTTGCAATCGACTTGGAACCTCATTCAGTCGGGTCATTAAGGACTCGAGGTCATTCTGAAGCGTCTGGTCCGGCCAGAGGGTTGAGTCGATCCGTGACACCGCAGCTTTTAGTCGAGCGAGATAGTCCACCACACCAGCAATGCGAGACTCCAGTCGGAGCACGTTCATAGCGGCTTCATCCTTCACAGGAGAGTTGATGGGGTCCAGGCTTGTCTCCACTCGACTGGTCTCCTCTTCGAAGTTCTGACAAAATTCTGCAAATACGACTCAAGTTCAAGCTAATGGTTCTATGGTGAGTCGATGATGACAAGTCAGTCGGATAAGAGGAATTACCTTCAAGCATGAGGAATAGCTTCTTGGTGAGCCCTCCCAGGTAAACCTCCAGATCATTCCTCCTCCCCGCCAGTTCGCCAACCTTGTCAGTCAGAGCAACTTTGTCATTCTTCAGTCGGCTGGCCTCCTTGTTGGCCGTGTCGAGAGCAGTCTTCAGTTTGGTATTCTCCTCTTTGAGTTTTCCGACTGAAGCCAGTTTCTCTTCCGCGAGCTTTGTTTTCTCGAAAGCCGCCTTGTGTTCCTCTGCAAGGTCGTGGTCTTTCTTCTTCAGAGCCTCCTCCAGTTTGTCTGCGAAATAACAATAAGTCCAGAGTTGAGAATGGGTAGAAAGACAAAGACAATCGTCAAGTTCTCACCAGCCATACCTTTTGCTTCGTCTCTCGCCTTTTGCAAGTTCTCCTGAGCAAGTTTCAAGTCAAGGTTGAGCTGGATCTGTTTGTTCTCCAATTCAGTATAGCGGGCCACGAGCTCGCAAGATTTCTGCAAAGAGTCAATCGACAAAACATCCAAGACAGGTCACTTCCGAGTGACTAAAGAAAAATCGTATCATTTCTAAGACTACAGTCGAATCAAAACATTCGACAAGAGTCTCGGATTACACCCGGTGGGTGCACTCAGCGTGCCCCACCGGTTTTACTAATTAGGTTCACCAATCGACCGAAAGAAGCAAAAAGGTTATGACCCTAAAAACATAGCTAATCGCCGGCGATCACCGTGTAAAAAGAAGTTCTTAGACTACAGTCGACCGCCTGATCCACCATAGTCTCGGGACTACACCCGGTGGAGTGCGATCGTGATGCCACCACCGGTTCCAAAGATCCATTCAACATGGCCGGACCAGACCGAGTGAAGAAGTTCAAAGTATAAAGACTATAGTCGACTGCCCGCAGTCCACCATAGTCTCGGGGACTACACCCAGTGGGTGCACTCAGCGTGCCCCCACCAGTACAAAAATTCAATCGACACACCCACCCAGTGGGTGTACAGATACAGATATGGAAATCTTCAGAAGAAGAAATTTCGGGTAGCATATCCTAATGTAACAAGCAACTTACTTGGACATTGCTCAAGAGCTGAGCTTGCATCATAAGCACTGGCTAGCCTCCCGGACTACCTTGATTACTCCATCATGATCCCGCTTTGGCGTATGGCCTCCTTAGCAGCACTCACTTGGTGTTCCGGGACGTGGTGTGTGGCAAAAAGGGAAGGCGGGTCAGCAGTCGACGACGAAGGCTAGGCACTCGTCAGCGGCACAACAAAGGTCACAGAAGCCCGAGTGGTGTCGCCTCCCTCGTGAACTAGCGTTTCAGGCAGTGATACAACTGGAGTAGCCTTGCTGGCAGGCACCCTTTTGTCCTTCCTCTTCCTCAGTGGTGTTTCATCGTCGTCGTCAGGGAGATCAATGACATGAGGTGGATCTACAGGAAAGGTTCAAAGGTAAAATTAGAAATCCAATTGACCGTAAAGAGAAACTGCAGAGATCATACCAAGGTTGGAGGTGGCGGCATCTTCCATTTCCTGATCCTCGTGCTTAGCTGAGGTCTCGGAGGTGGCAGCACTGCAGATTTCAGAAGTCAATTGATCAGTCAAACGAGTCGACCAAAAGTGCGCTCATGGTAGACAGGAAAACACAAGTTCTGCTGATTACCCGGAAATGGTGGGAATGACCATCCTCATCTTGGGCAAGGCCTTCGCCGGATTTGATGACGTTTCTCGGGGTTGCTTTGGCGGTTTCTCAGTTGGCACCGGAGAAGTCGTCCGAGTGCGCTTCGTCGACCGCCCGATGGGCGCAATATCCTTACCATGCTCGACCACCGAATCATGCGTCAGCTTGGATCACCTTTCCGAGTGGGGTGGATCCGCGTCTCCCTCCTCTTCCACCTCCTCCTCCTCCTCTTCATCAGAGCTGTCGTTTTCCTCATACTCCCATTTCTCCTGGCTTTCGCCTCCGCTTCCTTCTTCTTCTTCGACTGATTCTTGCACCCCGTTGGGCATCGAGTACAACTCTGTGGTGACCTAGAAGACAGCAAAACAAGATGAAAGTCAGTCGGCCGATTCGCAGCGGAACAGAGCAAATGCAACAGGATCACAGTCGGAGATAAGTGGTCATACAGTGCAGTTACGAAGATTGGTCGAGTGGTGGGATCCTCCTAGCTCCGCGAGGGTTATCCTTGTTCCCTCTGATGGCAGTCATCCACCTCTCCAATGTGGCATCGTCGACCTCCTCTGGGTGGACCCGGGTGGTGTCTTCGGTACCAGAATACATCCACATCGGGTGGCCTCGGTATTGGAGCGGCTGATTGCGCTGTCGAAGGAAAACCTCCAAAAGATCCATGCCGGTCACTCCGTCGCGAATGAGCTGGACTACATGCTCCATCAACCGTTTTACCTGGACCTTTTCCTCCGGAAGCACCTTCAGAGAGGACGGCTTGTTCACTCGGTCCATGGAGAAAGGAGGGAGCCCAGTCGACTGCTCTGGTGTCGACTGGTCTTGGCAGTAGATCCAGGTCGACTGCCACCCTCTGGCTGAATCGGGAAGAATCATGGCCGGAAAAGCACTCTTACCCCTCATCTAGACCCCAAGACCCCCACACATCTGGATTACTTGGGTTCTTTCATCATTTGGACTAGCCTTTTTCACCGTCTGAGAGCGACAAGTGAATGTGTGTTTGAAGAGGCCCCAGTGTGGCCGACAACCCAAGAAGTTTTCGCATAAGGACACGAAAGAGGCAAGATAGGCAATGGAGTTGGGGGTGAAGTGATGGAGTTGTGCTCCTAAGAAATTCAGAAAACCCCGAAAGAAAATATTCGGTGGTAGAGAAAATCCGCGATCTACATGGGTGGCTAAGAGGATGCACTCACCCTCCTGAGGCTGCGGCTACCACTCCGTCCCCGGAAGCCTTGCCGACCTATGGGGGATCAATCCCTCGTTGGCCAGGTCGTCGAGGTCTTTCTGGGTGATGGTCGAGTGGATCCAATCTCCCTGGACCCAACCTTGCGGCAGGCTGGACCACGACGAGGATCCGCCCCGACTGGGCGCCCCCCCTTCGCCTTCGCCGTCGCCTTCTTCGCCCGCTCCGAGGCCGCCGTCTTCTCCTTCACCATTGTCGCCGACGGGGCAGGAGCAGAGTAGCAACACTGAGCAGGTTGCGGGCGTGGCGGATGAATCTGAGGACAGAGGGGGGGGGGGGAATGAGGGCGCACTGTTCAAAATACCTCCGCCCGGCGCCTTATATGAACTCGCTTCCGAGTGGCTGACTGGTAGGCCCGGGCAATCCTGTCCAATCCCGCAACAGTCGCGCGCGCGATACGTGGCGAAAAAGGTGGCACGGAGATCGAGGAGTCCTTGCCTTATCCCATCCGAGTGCCGCGGCCTTCTCCGCTTCGCGCGCTTCCTGATATTCGGATCCCACAAAATCCGCTAACAGCAGAGCAACTTGTCAGACGACAGATTTCCTCCGATCCATCACTCGGAAATCTCCAAGTTCATAAAGTTCACTCGATAGATGTAGAGAATGGATCAAGGCGACTGAAAGAAAAGTTGACACCGTCATTGAAAGGTCACTGATCCAGAGTAAAACGCACTCGCAGCGCGAAAAGCAGGTCGGAAAGATTATCAACTCCTTCCTCACTCAAACCTCGCTCCATTCGGGGGCTAATGATGAAGTCATATACCTAGGGTAGGGTCATGGACCTGTCCAAGATACCCTCCCTGTCGGGGATATACCCCGCGGCGTAAACCGTCCGGAAGTATAAACCGATCGGACATGGCGGTTTACCTGAAGAACCCGCTGACACTTGGCGGTTCACTGGCGACCCGGCGGTTTACGGCTCATTGGTAATCCGGCAGGCGGGTGCGAGGAGCGACAAGACCTGGTGGCCCAACGGGCGGTTCATGAAGGCCGGTTCAACTACGGTGGGCCGGTTTAAGAGGAAAGACATAAGGAATATTTGTCTTACAAGGAGTTAAGACCTGGACTTGTATCCGGTTGGTATTAGAGATAGACTAGTCCTAATCCTAATAGGACTCCACATGTAACCCGCCCCTTCAACATATATAAGGAGGGACAGGGCTCCCCAAAGAGGGACAAGTTACAAGCAGGAAGAAACAATCTTAGGGCTAGACACAAAGAGGAGAGCCGGTTTACGGCGACTCCCTCGTGATGATAATGAGACCTAGCCTCAAACAGCATGTAGGGTTTTTACCGTATGATTTTTCCCGGGGCCCGAAGCTGTCTAAATTCTTGTCTTGTGTTGTGTCTCTTTCTTGTCTTGTGTTGTGTCTCTCGATTCCGCTCAACCCCTCTCAAGCTACCACATAGATGCGTTGGCCTCGCGACTAAGTCCTGACACTAAGGACATCTGACGTGACAAATCCGCGACAGTTGGCGCCCACCGTGGAGCTAGCGCACGGTGGAGTTGAGTTCTTGAAGGGATCTATATCAGGGATCGAGAAGTTCACAGGACATTGGGAGAAAAAGAGCCGGCGCAGAAGACATCCGACGAACGGTCAAAGCGACGTATACAAGATTTAAGATCAAGGGAAATTTAGGGTTGCGTCTAGGCGATAGCGCACACGACCGGATGATTCGTTGAGGCCGGGTTAATTTTCGCTGCCGCTGCAAGGCGAAGTCCCGCCGAGTCCGACAGGTTTGATGGCTCCATGTCCATATCTAAATCCAATTCGGAGGTCTATTTTCCTCTGTGGCGTTTAAATCCAGACGTATAGTGACCCAGTACGAGTGACTTTGATGGTTGTTGCTCCCAAGGATAAATCATGGCAGCAGAGGCAAGGCTAGCAGCGTCTGGCGTCAAATCACCGAGTTATCATTGCCACTACTTTTTCTGGCCTGAAGATAGAGTCAAATCTAGGAAACCACCGTGGCGCTATAAGGGAAAAAAGGCCACGGCCCGGTCTGTTCAGCAGGTTACAACTTGGGGGCTGCTACATCAGTTTCAAGGCTGCACTGGTCTCCTCTTCAGCTTCGTCGGCCGTGACCCGCCTTCAGGTTTTTTCCGTTGCATCTGCCTGCTGCAGAGTCGCTGCCGTCTGCTGCTGAGCCGCCGCTCACCTTTCAGAGCCGAGAGCACAGCAGGGGCGGCCCAGTTTGATCCAAAACTTTCTACTCAAAGACCAAAGTCAACCCAGTCATCAAATAATTTCAATTAGTACTCCTGTTCATCATGTGGAAGCTACAGGGCTGGACAAAAAATCCCACGTAGAAGGTTCAAAGGTTATTACCACTTACGCAAAGTAACTTGGACAAATATTCCCAGGTTGAAAATGAAGAAGCTTCCAGAGGTACTATAAAATACTAGTATTTCTGCTTTGTTCAAAGATGAGTCCAACAGAAGCAATGCTACGGTCAGCAAGACGGCATAAAAAAAAGCAAGGGCTTGTTTATCACCCGAGGGCTGTGCATGCGCGTAGACCGGAGGGAATACCACAAAAGTTTATCATCACGTAAGACAAAAGGAAGGAGTACTTTGCGTTCGGATCAGCTATCATATCCGAATTCTACTCAGTACTGGTACCTGTCCAACAAAACAAAAACAAATCAGATGGCCGCCTAATTAGCTGGTCTAGTCTGGAGCAGAGGTGATTCAAACTTGGATATCCGTTTTGCCTTTGCACGCCATGCCGGCGCCCTCCAGGCCGCTGCTCTGCCTTAAAGCCGCCCGGATTGGGCCCTGCTGTGACCCGCCTCGCATGCTGTGAGCGGTCTCCGCCGCCTGCCCTGGATCGACCCGCGTCGTTTCAAGCTGTCCAAGTCGCCGCCTCCGCCATCTCAAACACGCTGCTGCTGCAGTTTTTGAGCCACCGTCATGGTGATGCCTCCGTTTTGCTGCCGTGTTGAGCCGCCAGGGCCGCGTTGAGCCGCCTCTGCTATGTTGAGCCATCCAGGTTTTATCGAGTTGTTGGTTTACCTGAACCACCTCTGTTGTGTTGAACGGATCATCCGTCATCCGAACAAATTTTATGATATTTCTTCATTCTTTCGAGAACAATTACTCTCGTTTGTGATCTTTGTGCAGGAAAATTACTCATTATAAGAGTGGCTATCATGCCACAGATACGGAAAGCACATTGCTGATGTCTGTCTATACCGACAATCGACCGCACCGGTTTCCAAATGCACGCAGCCGACTCTCCGTCCGCACCGGTTTACGACGCCCGTAGCCGACTCTCTGTCCGCACCGGTTTACGACGCCCGCAGCCGACTCTCGGTTTACAACGCCGTGGCCGACTCGGCCGTGATCAATTTCAGCTTCTCCATGGTGATCATCGAGTCCACGATGAATAACCCCTGGCCGGATATATCAGGTGAAATCCGTCCAATATATTTTATATTGTATATTGCCTTCTTTAAAAGAGCAATTACTTTGGCCTGCAAATTTTTCTAATGCAGGACCCTAAACCGCCATATTGGTGCAAATTTAAAGGCCGTCAGAAAATTTCCGGCTTAAAAAGAGGGATTTCGGTTTAAAATCCGGCTCAAGGGAAAGATATCTCCCACAAAGCTTTGAATCTCTCAATTCCGGTTCAAAATCCCGGTTCAAGAAGGATTTATCTCTTGCAAAAAGTTAAAGGGTGCCAAAGAGGACCTGCTGCCATGATGCGCGGTTCAAACATGGGTATCCTGCCTTATTGGCCTAACATATTATTGATCACATGGGGGATTCTGCTTCATAAAGTGGGGTCTCTGTTCTTTTTTACATCATGCGTGGTTACACGGAGGTTCTGTCTTAAAGCGGCCTCTGGTTTACCTCTTGGGTTAGATTTTCAAAGCACCATGTTATGTCACTTGGGGGCTTGGTCGTGTCCGAACCAATGCAACACCTCTTGGTAGGCGAAGCCACCAGATCACTTGGGGACATGGTCAAGTCTGAACCAGTCATGCCTCTTGATCGGCCTAAGGCCATAGAGTCACTTGGGGGCTTGGTCGAACCCGAACCATTGCCACGCCACTTGATCGGCATAATGCCACGGTTTCAGTTGGGGACCTGGCTGACTTGAACCATGGCTACACCTTATTGGGAGCTTGGTCGTGTCCGACCATGGTAACACCATCTCATCGGCTCAGTAAAGCCTCATTTGCAATGGTTTTATTTTGCCTTTGCTTGAATTCTGTTCTTTTTTGCTAAAGAACTTTTACTTCTATTGCATTTTTAAACCGACATTGTTAATCCGATTCGATTGTCAATTACAAATTGGCGGAACACGGTCAAATCTTAATCCGGAGACTATCTACCCGGTTTGATTTTATGTTACCATCTTATTATGGAGTAAACCGGTGTTCATTAACCCGGCTTGACTTTCAACTACAAGTTGTCAGTACATGACTAATTATGATCCGGCGATTATAAACCCGGTCTGGTTTCGACTATAAGTCGCCAGCATTATATATGGTTAATCCGGTGTTTATCACAACCCGGTACGGTTTATCATAAACCGGCACAATATGGAAGGAGTTATCAGTACTCAAAATTTGGGTTATTACCTCTACTACAAAAAGTTGGTAAACCAACGATGTGATTCAATGTCACAGGTATGATATATTTCATATTTGATTATTCTTAAGTGCAGCCTTGGTTATAAACCTGGGTCATATGTTGGGCATTATGACCCGTCCGTGATAAACCGCCAGACACTTTAAACTTGTTGTATGCATAAACAGGCTGAATAAAGCATGATTATAAATCACCGGCGTTTATTAAACCGGCCTGGCTTTAAGACGATAAATCGCCAGTCTATGATGAGAAATTGTCCGGTGTTTATTAAACCGGCCTGGCTTTGGACTATAAGTCGCCAGTATATATTTGGATTAAGCCATTGGAATCATGCGTTTATAAATCATTGGATTATATTATTCAAATAGCCAACATGGCTGGATTTTTATTATGGTTCTCAATAACCAATATTATGATTGAGGTTTTCAAAGTCGTAAACCCGGTATAATGGCTATTATTTCATCAATGGGTATGATTTATTCTACAATGGAGGGAATAGTCCCGAGTTGCTGCAGGCATACGACCCGACACTTGGGGGCTACATTATTTAAGTTGAGATTATATCGAATATGCAAGTCTCATGTCGCGCAAGCATGCACCATGACACTTGGGGGCTAATGCAAAGTAATTTTTGCTCATATTATTGAAGACCCGACTCATCATATTATATCGAGTCGGCCCTTGGGGCTACCAATTGCTCATCAACAGTTGAAGGTACAAAGTTTTTTTATATTGAAGGGTCCACTGCTCAGTTGGTAAAGCACAAGGCTCTTAACCTTGTGGACGTGGATTCAAGTCCAATGATGGGGGTTACATCATATGATGTTGTTTTCATTGAAGTATATATTAAGTCCCAACTCAATATTATCTGACTGAGCCGGCCCTTGGGGGCTACACGCTGCTGTTAAAGTCTACATGATCATATTTTCGAAGTCCCTTCTTATTATTGGCATAATGACCCGGCCCTTGGGGGGCTATACTGGTTGAAGTTTTTATGAGCATCATGCAATTAAAAGTTCGTGTTGCTGCAAGCATGACAACCCGGCACTTGGGGGCTACATATGTGGAATACTCAATTCTGACTAGTGATTGAGATGAACAACCTGGATTTATTCAAGATTGTGATATTTATATTGAAGCAAGTCTAAAGTTGTTGCTATGCTACCTTCTAAAGACTTGGGGGCTACAAGTGATAGGTATATAAGAGGTATATTTTCAAGCTGGATGTTAACTACAAGTATGACCCAGTACCATCAATATTTATAAACCGGTGATCTTAGCAATGATAAACCGGCAAGTTCTACGTCCTTACACCGGCTGAAGATTGGATGAGTATTTCAAGGACCGATATTGTTTTTAAGCATTGGGAGCTGAATCAAAGGAGTTATTCTTCACAATATATTTTCTATGAGAAACCAATGTCAGCAAGTTGATTATGAAGCTGGCCTATTAAACCGGGTTTTCTAGAAGGAGGAAATGACAAGGATTTAAGGATTATCAGATGCCGGTTTACAAGAATTCTTAACCCGGAGCATAATCTGTCAAGTTTGTTCTTGTGTTTATTTCACAGGATTAGTTTAACATGGATAAATCCAAATTAAACTGGGGGCTAATGTCAGGGATATACCCCGCGGCGTAAACCGTCCGGAAGTATAAACCGGCCGAACTTGGCGGTTTACCTGAAGAACCCACTAACACTTGGCGGTTCACTGGCGACCCGGCGGTTTACAGCTCATTGGTAATCCGGCAGGCGGGTGCGAGGAGCGACAAGACCAGGTGGCCCAACGGGCGGTTCATGAAGGCCGGTTCAACTACGGTGGGCAGGTTTAAGAGGAAAGACATAAGGAATATTTGTCTTACAAGGAGTTAAGACCTGGACTTGTATCCGGTTGGTATTAGAGATAGACTAGTCCTAATCCTAATAGGACTCCACATGTAACCCGCCCCTTCAACATATATAAGGAGGGGCAGGGCTCCCCAAAGAGGGACAAGCTACAAGCAGGAAGAAAACAATCTTAGGGCTAGACACAAAGAGGAGAGCCGGTTTACGGCGACTCCCTCGTGATGATAATGAGACCTATCCTCAAACAGCATGTAGGGTTTTTACCGGATGATGTTTCCCGGGGCCCGAAGCTGTCTAAATTCTTGTCTTGTGTTGTGTCTCTCGATTCCGCTCAACCCCTCTCAAGCTACCACATAGATGCGTTGGCCTCGCGACTAAGTCCTGACACTAAGGACATCTGACGTGACAAATCCGCGACACTCCCCAAGGGCATCCTTAGAATAAACTGCCTTCTAGTCGACCTGGTAGGTTTCCACTCGACAGAGTCAAAGACACTCGACCATGAAGACCCACTCGACCACCAGGAGTTCAAGAGCCAATCGGTGTCCAAACGGTCTGTAGTTAAGTAGTCTTTATGGTCATGATGACACTTTATGTAAGGCGTTACCAGTAACGCCTAGCCTTAACGTACCTTTAACCCTCCGCTACGTGGGCTGGCTGGGGTCCTGGCGCACTCTATATAAGCCACCCCCCCCTCCACAGGTAGAAGGGTTCGCACCCCTGTAATTCATACGCATATAATCCAGTCGACCGCCTCCGGGCTCCAAGACGTAGGGCTATTACTTCCTCCGAGAAGGGCCTGAACTCATAAACTCGTGCCTAACAACTACTCCATAGCTAGTACCTTTCCTCTCCATACCTACCCCCATTCTACTGTCAGACTTAGAACCACGACAGGCTCCATTGTATAGAGTGGAGCGGATTTCCTTTTTCTCGATGACAATTGTTTTATATTCTATATGTGGCATTGAGGAATAGAACTTTATTTAATATTAATGCGTCAAGTTGAACTTTGTTTCGTGTACGCGTGGTACACAACCCTCCTTCAAGTAAACAACCTCTACACGCGTCAAATTATCATGTGGGTTACCATTTCGTACAGAAATGAGCTCCACCATATACCCACACGGGTGTGGCCGGGAACAAGACCTAAGTACATGTGTCAGGCGTGCACCTCTTCTCTACATGCAAGTAACCCACGTCTGCGTGTGTGTGAGAGAGAGAGAGATGGTGTGTGCGAAGTAACATATGCAATGTGTGTGAAATAGAGGCCTGGATATATCATATATAGAGGGGGTGATCCATGAGGAGAGAGTGGAGGGATCATCAGCATGAGATATCGATATAATCAAAGAGAGGGATTAAGTGTGTGGGTGCGTGATCGATAATGAATGCCATCGAATTTGTGTGTGCCCACGTCAAAGATATGGCGGCCAGCCGGCCTACTGGAACATGAGAGGGGAGAGGTGCAATTTGTCTCTATGGCATGGATACCTACCTACAGCGTTTGACTATTGGTATGTGTGGGGGGAGAGGGTAGATATCTAACTATAGAGAGGTAGGTCGACTGGTATATGTGTGGAGAAGGAGAGGGACCTAGCTATGTGTTGAGGGAGATCGAGCGACATCCATGCATATGTGTAGGAGAGGAATAATGTTTGGAGAGAGATAGAGCTAGAGTGTCGTAGGGTTGGTGGTGGAGTTGCTTCTCACAAAAGGTGGGAGAGGCATGCATGCTAGAAAAACGGAGGGTATGACTGCAATATTTATAAGAGAGTGGATGCCTGCCTGTCTATGCACATGCATGTGAGAGATGGGCCTGGAGGCATGAACGAATGATGAGGGGGACAATATGGATGTGGTAAGCAGACATAACTACATAGGAAGATCAATCATCGTGTGTTGGACAATGGAAGAGACATAACTTGTGAGTTACGTCGACCAGTGCATGGGGAAAAGAGTATAGTCGACCTAGATATATGTAGGGAGATCGATTGATATACATGCATGCATGCGTTACAAGCAATTAAGGCTCGGATAAATGGATAGATAGGGAGAGGGATGTGGCTAGGAGGTGGTGCGAGAGGCCTACTATATCGAGGGGGGAGGAGTGTGCGAGTATGAGATCGATGAAATGAGGGGCGGGAGTGTGCACGTACGTGGAACCGTATTGGATAGAGGGGGCATGGATGGTGAGAAGAGAAGAGGGAAAGTGTGTGTTTGTGGTAGGCATGCCTGGCTAGAGAGGTATATCGATCGGGGTGTGCCGGAAAGAAGGGGATGGAGGGCCTACACACACCATGGGTGAACGACCTAAAGAGAAAGAACAAATGTGCGTGATGGATAGAATGCCGAGGGAGGGTGAGAGGGAGGCGGGTGTTTGCATGCACGAGAGAAAGTTAGCACTAGCTACCAGAGAAGAGGATTGTGTGGGTGTAAAAGACTAACAAAAATCATATTTTTTTATGGAAGTGGATTCAGATATTTGAATAAGAGATCATGGTGTTCTAAACCCACGCATGCATGATTATAATGCTGATACACATGGAGTGGTTATGAACATGTTATACTATATAACAATTTATTTGAATTTGTTATAATGTGTGGCATTTTGTAGCTCACGGCTAAATACTTGTGATAATGTAGGGGGCGGTGCACTATATATTGTGTGATAAACACAGTATACATATGAAACTTGGTTTAGACTACGAACATCTAGCTAGAACTTCAAATGTACTATTATTTGGAATCAACATCAAGTGGATTCAAAATTTTGAATTCGAGTTCATATAGTACACATAGTTCATATCTAACTCTATAGTAATCATGTGGTGTATTGTTAATATACACTTGATCATTTAACTTGACAACAATCATGATTGTAGATTCTTATTCAAATAGAGAAACATATTCAAATTTAGTTCAAATTGCAGCGGTAGTATATACATTTGGAATGCACTAAAATGTTTGTATGAGTAGGTTACATGCATTATTAGAGTAGCAACAAACTTTAATTGGACATAGCATGGATTCATAGTTTTGAATAGCATTTGTAAAGTAAAACAGAACCAGATTCTCCCTTTTTGTGGTGCGAATAGTTTTTGTTCTTGTTTTTCCGTCGAGGGAAGTGCGAGTTGATTTGGTACGTACATCATGCATGTCAAGCTTGTCCCAAAATTTCAACACGTGCCTAGCTATCCCAAAAATTTAGATATCGCTTTGTCTGTTTGTGCTCCAAAAACTCGAGCCTTCACAACCCACGCCTTGCTATCCAAAAATTACAAGGCGCGCGAAAAGTCCCTCCAGCTGCCAAATCCCGACACGCGAAATTCCCCTTCTAACCCTGAGCCGAAAGGGGCGCTAGTTCAAATCGATGGGGATAGTTTCGTAAAACAATCTACATTTTGGACATGCGCGTCCCTAAGTCATGGTTCCCCCCTCCCATCACCTCCTTTTCGCCATTCGAACACCCAAGACGCCATAACCTCTCTGCTCCAGCCGCGAAACCCCACCCTCTGCCGTCCGCCACCCTGCCGCTGCCCAGCTGGAGCCTCTTCCTCGACGACATCGTCCACCGCAACAGCTCGACGCCCCTCAGCCACCGCCTTGGATGAGGATCCGTCGTTGATCTAGTCGTCCCACCAGTTCAGCCGCCCCACCCTCCACCTCTAAGGAGCTGCTCTGACTATCGCCCTATCTATCCCGGCTGCTCCATCCCCACAGCACCGCCTTAACCTGCTCCACCGGAACCATAGCATCCTCACTGCATCCTCGGACAAAGCTGAGGCATACTCGGCACCACGAAAGAGGTTGTACACTCATTGCATCGTACCTTCTCCTTATCTCGACCTCCCGACACCGCCGCTGCTCGATCCCACTCCCCCATGGAGTGGCTACCTTGTAGTCAGCACCACCGATGACATCTCCACGGCGGCTCTCCCCTAGTGCAAGGCTTCCTCGATGGCGGCGTCCATACCAGCCGGAGCTGCTGCTGCTCCGGCTCTCGCTCGCTCGCACTCCTGGTCTACTCTTCCCCTCGCTCGTGTTGCTGATCTTCTCTTGCTCTCACTCACGCTGCTGATGCTGGTACACGAGCTGCTACAGGTACATGAGTTGCTGCTCTGGCTCTAGTCGTGCTGTTCCAACTCCTATCTGCTACTGTGTTCCGTATTGATCGCCAACTCATTTAGATCACTGTTTCTCTACTACTTGTGCCAGAGCGGCCTAAATTACATGTGAAGTTCCTCTCTGCTACAAGTGCATTCAGTTTCGATAATAACATTCAGATTCCATAGTAAATTTCAGTTTCGACAGTTAAGTTCAGAGGCAACAGTTTTTACCTCATCTGTTGTAGTCAGGTGTTTTTTGGTCATGTAAATTTTACATCTACCACTTTTTGGTAATGTATTTAACATCATCTATTGGAAATGCTATTAGAACCCCACTTGATATTAATGATGTCTATCTTGTACTACTTCAGCCTCGACGTCTTACGGCTCGCCAGAGGTGTTCCAATGAGGGAACCATCCATCGCAACACAGCAGTACCTTTGACGCCATCTACAGATGCCTAAGATCTTCTTGCACACCTCCGACGGACAACTCTGTTGCAACTTCTTCAGCGACCAACCCAATGATGCTGAGGTCGACACGGCTACGCCAAAGAGGTTGTACACTTGTCACATCACTTAGTACTCTACATTCATGTCAATCCATTTGGCTTTTGGTTCAAAGGAAAAAGTGAAGGAAAACCATAGCAATAGGGAATTTTCCTATGGTACTCTACCATTCAATAATTCATGCATTTGGTTGAAAGGAATGGAGCAAAACATCCACCTGGACCTCCTTTTCAAAATCCTATGCATGAAAACAAGACTAAGTGCATTAGTGGTAGAATAACATTGTAATTGTACACATTTTCATATGGTTTCACTTTAATTTGCCCATGTTTCTTTGTAGTAGTCCATTTGAAATGTGTAAAAAGACTTATATCGAGTGCAGTGCTTTGATGTGTCGTGTCAACTCGTACAAGACCGAGCAGGTTGATTACTACAACACCCTCTCCCTCACGGACTGAGCTCCGGTGCCTTAGCTGCACCTGCCTTTGGCTGCATGACAGGTGGGCCAACCACCTATTGGGCCCACCTATCATAGACGCAAACGCAGTGGCAGTAAGAGGGTGCTTGGATCCAAGGGACTTATTTTATTCTGACTAAAAATAGTCTCTTTAAGAGGCTAAAGTTCCAAGCACACCTGACTAAAGAGGGTCTAAAACTAGTCTTGAGACTAATTTTTTTAGTCAGGGGTACCCGTACTAAAAATGTGGATTAGTCCTCTCTCTCCTCATTTAACTCCTCTCCTTTAACACAGGAGGGTTCTGGATTGGACGGTTTGGAGGATAATAAATGCTCATTAACTTGATTTTAGTCTCTTTAGTATTTGGATCCAAGCATGGATGAGGCTAGCAAGTTTTAGTGCCACTACTTTTAGTCATGGGACTAAAACGTATCCAAGCACCCTCTAAGTCAATGAAGCTGCATCCCTCCCTCGTGCATGAGCGTGGTGGCTGGCAGGGCTAGTAGGAGCTTTCGCTACATGCTTCTTGATGGCGGCGAACTTGCGAATGGAGTTTACCATCATGTCGTCCATGCGAGAGGCGAAGCCGGCGTCGATGAGCACTACGATGCCGGCAGTCGCCAGCACCGTCTGGAAACGCTGCACGATGCGGGGCCGCAAGCCGGCGCCTTGGATGATTTGGCACAGCCGACTGCCGCTCGCGACCATCGCCCCCATAGGTGCTTATGGTTCTGGTCACTTGGTCATGGATTGGAGTGAGCAGTGTTGCGCAGATACTAAGGAGTAGATGGATTAGGGTGGTGGGGCGCCTTTATATGAGAATCCAAACTCTATTGCATTCACATTGTGCTGGCTCTATTCTGCTTCTCCAATTAATTCCCTCTGCATGTAGAGTAATTTGAGGATGCATCATTGACCGTTCAACGTCTTGGGAACCGCTACCCTCTCCCTCCTTGGCATTAAAGCACCTATGGAGGCGACTGCCGCTCGCGTCTATCGCATGTCAGGAGACATTCCCGTCGACGACGAGGTGCCTATGGTGACTTTGTAAATTTCAAGATGATAGTACTAGTATACTCAATATTGTGCACCGCAACCAAGGCCGAGAGGAAAATGAGAGAACTATGTATTTATTTATGGCGTAGATTCACTCATTTTGCTCCATATGTACTCCGTCTCGGTCTAGTCTAGTCACTTGTTAAAATCTCTAGAAAGGCAAATACTCCTTTCTGGTTTACATGCCTATACTAGCAAGTACTACAATAGTGGGCTCACATAGCAATTTTTTCTCATGCAAGAGCCTGGCTATATGCGTGCTCCAAGGTTACAGAATCGCCACGTTCGGGTTGCACTTGGCTCTTCGCCTCTTCGAGAAGACGAACAATGATGTTACTACTACTGCTTCGATAGTATCGAATCCACCGCTGCATGTCCGTCCACCACGAGCGGGGAGGGATAGCTTGTTGTAGTACTATAAGCAAAAGCCTATCCTCGTCTGCGAGCAACCGCGCGCATGGGCGAGGGAGAAGGCATGTAGTAGTAAAATCAAGCTTCTCCTTGTTTTATGAGTTGACGCGACACATCATAGCACTGGCCCCACATGGTTGCCTCTAAACTTGGCTGAAAGACCCGCAGTGTACTCCATTTGCTGCAACCTCTAACATTTACCCCACCACAAATTAAAATATATATTCCTGTCTTGACCAGATGAGCGTGCAAACTAGAATCACCAGGATGACAGGTAGGGCCAGAAGATTATTTTAATCAAAAAAATATAGCATGGAGCCGACCTCAACGATTTTAAGCTTACATGCACGGTAAACGCTATCCAAGACTACTCTACACATGAAACTGCCACACGAGCGTCCGGGCTGCGCTTGGCTCTTCGCCTCTTCGGGAAGTCGAACAATGATGGAGCAATACTGCAGTGGAGGAGTACTACAAAGATGCTTACGGCCATCTCGACATCGATTGAACTGCTGCATGTCCACCACGTGCGGGAGGGAGAGCGTGTAGCGGACGAAAGCTTCTCCTAGTCCTGCTAGCCACCACGCTCATGGGCGAGGGAGGGACGCAGCTTCATTGACTTACTGCTCCTGCCTTTGCGTCTATGACAGGTGGGCCCAACAGGTCGGTGGCCCACCTGTCATGCAGCCAAAGGCAGGTGCGATTAAGGTGAGAGGGCGTTGTAGTAATCAAACTTCTCAGTCTTGTACGAGTTGACGCTACACATCAAAGCACTGCACTCGATATATTTCAATAATTTGGGTTTACCGATGCATTAATTACAACACATGCATGTGCACGGGCAGTCAGAGCCGCGCCCACGTCCACACCAAGCAGAACGAGGGAGGTGAGCCAAGGTAAGATCGAAGCCCAAGACAATTAAAGCAATGCCAATGCCAAGACCACAAAGAGCAGAGGGACGAAGCAGGTTCCCCCGGCAAGACCCTTGCCGGGACAGCTCGCCCCGCACCAACAGAGCAGCCACCCTTGAGCCCACGGCCCCCAGCGCCATCATCAGCGTGGGGCCAGGGCTCGGAAAGGCACCTCTGTGGTGGCATGCAGATCTTTGTGAAGACATATTCAAGGTCAGATGAGGATTAGAAGACAACGATTCTCGGCAAGATCCTTGCCGAGGAAGGCCACCAGACCCCCGGCAAGTTCCTTGCTGGGGACGAAAGCACGCCACGGCAAGACACTTGCCGGGCCACCCGGCAAGGCCCTTGCCAAAGACGTCGGCGAGGCCACCGCCAAGCACACGTCGACCAAGCTTCCACCACCGTTCACATGCAACTGCCATTCCAACCAGCTGTGCGGGCACCTGCGTGGCAACATGCAACTCCCAGGCCAACTCATCGAGCACCTGCGTGGCGGCATGTAGATCTTCGTGAAGGCTCCACCACCGCGCCAACTCAGCTGCCTGCCTGCCTACATGGTACCGCGCGCATCCCTGGCCGAGGCACGTGTCGAAGCGAGGAGGAGCGGCGACGGACGGGACGGGCCTCGCCCCCGTCCCCGATAAAGCAAGGGGACACCTAAGCTATGCATTAAATGCACCTTGTGCTGTAATACGAGGGATAACCTCGTGCCACTATAGACCTTTCCACCTCCTGCGTGCCACTGTGGCAACCCCTTTTTCCTATAGAAGGAGGCCCGAGGAGACCAGGAGAAGGATTCGGCTCTTTCGAACCGTGCACTTACCATAGCTAGTTCGAGAGCTCAAGAACTCTCAAAAATACACCCACCAAAGCAGGACTAAGGTTTTACGCATCCTCGCGGCCCGAACCTGGATAAATGATCCTTGTGCTGTCTACTAGCCCTGCTCTCCACGCAACCCTGCGCCACGGCAACCGTAGTAGGGATTCTTGTGATATAGGTGTCGTTCCACACCGACATCCTTGGCGCGCCAGGTAGGGGGCGCAATTGTGAGAATCTGGTCTAGTAGTCAGCCTAGCAGTTCTTCGTCGCCATGGCCCCTAAGAAGAAGACGGCCACGGCGGTCGACTCGTTGGGAGCCGAACGACCCGTGCTGGTGCAGACGAGTAGTGGACCGGTCGCAGACAGGACCCGGGCCGCGGCCCGCGAGCGGCATCGTTCATGCGCCAAACGACCAACTACGCGTCGACAGACCCGAAGACGGAGCTAGGCCCCCCGCAGGCGGCACGGGGCCCTCCAGGGGCGTCGTTGTGCCGACTCCGGGCGGCACGGCGACCTCCAGGATGCCTACACCGGTGACCACCGCGCGTTCTTACCATGGTGTACACGCCGAGCAGCGTCACCACATTGGTGACCCTGGGCACCACCGAGGGAAGAGCCCCGTGCGTCATCGGCAAGATGAAGGGGTTCAGCACGCTCGTCGAAGCACTGGTGAAAATGGCACGCAGCCGCTGGGTCGTGACGGAGCTCCTTCTAACATGGTTAGAAGTCGAAGCGCTCCGCGATCCACACAGCTATCGCCGCCGCCCACGCCAGCGGAAGCTTAGGCACGTGCATAGCTGATCCTCGACTTCCCTCCCGCTGCGGAGAAGCTCGACAAGTGGAGGGCCACCATCTGGAGCCTGGTCGCCGTCGCAAACAAAGACGATCCGTGACCGGCGGGACCCTCGGGTCCGCGCTCAACCGAGCCACCACATGCTGGCGCTGGGAGGACCGGGGGAGCTGCGGCCACGATGCACTCTCCTCCTCCTCGGCAACCGCCGCAGGCGTCGGCCCGTCGCGACGACACTTGTGATAACATCTCCATAGCGGGGTCCGACCCGCGGACCCTCCGCGACTAGCCCCATGTCCTTCGGGAGAGATCTCACGAAGACGCTCGAACCACCATCGAGCGCCGGCACGAAATGCAGCGCCAGTCAGACAAGCGGGCGGGACCTCCTATGGACCACCCGGCACCGGGGGGCCCCGGCGGCCTACCTTACGAGGTGGGCTTCCCGGCTTTTACCCGTGAGCTGAGGCAGTTCGAGTGGACGTCCAACCGCACGTTCAAGCCTGATGTCGGCGAGAAGTACACTGGCAAGACCCATCCGTCCGAGTTCCTCAGCATCTACACCATCACAATGCAGGCCGCTGGGGCTCGCGACGACAAGGTGCTTGCCAACTATTTCCCGCTGGCGCTCAAGCCCAATGTGATGTCTTGGTTGATGCACTTGCCGGTGGATTCCATTTCTTCTTTGTGAGATATGTGCCGTGAGTTCGTTGGCGCCTTCACAGGAGGCCACCAAGCTCATGGCCAGGCCAGTGATCAGCATATCATTCCTCAGAAGGAAGGGGAGACCCTGCGCAAGTACATCCAGAGATTCAGCCTGGTGCAGTACAACATCCCCGATGTTCATCCCGCTAATGTGATTAGCACGTTCCACCAGAACGTGCGCAGTCGCAAGATGCGCGAGGACCTGGCAATGACCAAGGTTAAGGATGTGGCCGAGCTCTACGTTCTGGCCGATAGGTGCGCCCGGGCTGAAGAGGGAAGGAAGTACCCCGGCGAAGATGCCGGCGCGGAAACCGACTCTACCGATGAAGACGCCGCCACCCCGACGAAGAAGAGCCGGCGTCGCAACAGGAAATGCAAAGGCAAGGCCGTGCTTGCTGTTGAGGGATCTGACGATACCGGTGCCGGCAACAAGATCAAGGCAGACACCCCGGCAAGGAGGTTGCCGGGTGCGCCGCCTGTCGGGCCCTGGCGGCTACCGACAAGCCAGGAAGCTCCGGCAAGCAATACTGCAAGATCCACCACACCAAGGGCCACGACCTCCAGAACTGCCGACAAGTCGAGCTACTTGCTGAGAAGCAAAAGGCTGAGTACGAAAGGCGGGACAAAGGAGAAGGACCAGGACGGTGCTGAGGGATCCGGCAAGAAGCGTGGCGGCCAAGGAGGCCGCCCTGGCAAGGACAACCAGCAAGAGGCCCGCCCGGGGCCACGACAAGAAACAAGATGACGACGATAACGACGAGGACGACGAGTCTGGTGAGCAAGGGTTCCAGAAGGCTACGGAGGCCATGTGCGTCGATGGCGGCGCCTCGCTGCATACCTCTCACCGCCAGCTCAAGCAGTGGGCGCGTGAGATTACGACAGCAGAGCCATCGTTCTACGCTCAGAAGCCGCTGAAGTGGTCTAGCAAGCCCCATCTTTGACGCCGAGCACCACCCTGACCGCACTACTGCGGTCGGGTGTTTGCCATTGTTGGTCTCGCCAACGATACGCAACCTCAGGGTGAACAAGATATTGGTTGACGGTGGGGCTGGCCTGAACATCATCTTGCCTGTCGTGATCAAAAGGTTGCAAATCCCTGATGGAGACCTCGAGGAAACGGGCACATTTCAAGGGGTCAATCCGGGGAGGAGCCAGCCGAAGGGAAAGGTCACACTGCTTGTGACATTTGGAGGAGAGTTGAACTACAGAACGGAGAGGATCGTCTTCGACGTGGCCGAGATCCCCTTGCCAAACAACGGGATCCTCAGCCGCCCGGCACTAACCAAGTTCATGACGGCGTCACACTACGCCTACAACATGCTAAAGATGCCCGGGCCGTTGACCATCTTCTCCGTCCCCTCCGTCAAGGCACCTACTCCTGCCGCTGAAGGCCCGGGAGGGAAGAAGGAGCCCGGCAAGACCGCTCGCACCCACTCCAGCAAGCGCACCTCATAGGAGTGTTGTGCTACCATTGAGGACGTTCCAGAGAGCTCTACCGACAAGAGCAAGAGATCCAGAGCCGAGCCGCCACAGACCAAGAAGGTGCCCGTCGGGGAGGATGGCATGGGAGGGGCCTTCATCATAGGTTCCACCCTCGACAGCAAATAGGAAGACACGCTCGTCACCTTCCCGCGGGCAAATGTTGACGTGTTTGCATGTCAAGCGTCCGACATCCCCGATGTTCCCAGGGAGGTGATTGAGCACTACCTAGCTGTCTGCCCCCACGCGCGGCCCGTCAAGCAGAAGGTCAGAAAGTAGGCTCTGGAAAGGCATGAGTTCATCACAGAGGAGATCAGGATGTTGGAAGCGGCGGGTTTGGTGAGAGGGGTGCTCCACCCGACGTGGTTGGCCAATCCGGTAGTGCTGCGCAAGGTGAACGGGAAGTAGAGGTTGTGTATTGATTACACAGATATTAATAAGGCTTGTCCTAAGGACCCCTTCCCGTTGCTGCACATCGACTAGATTGTTGAATCCGCAGCCGGGTGTGATCTGTTATCATTCCTCGACGCCTACTCAGGCTACCACCAAATCTTCATGACAAGAGAGGATGAAGAGAAGACAACATTCATCACCCCATGTGGTACGTATTGCTTTTTACGGATGCCTTTCGGGTTGAAGAGTGCTTGGTCAATGTTTGCAAGAGCAGTCCAAATTGGTTTTGAACCTCAGCTCCATAGAAATATGGAGGCCTACATGGATGACATAGTGGTCAAAACCAAGGACGGGCCAACTCTTGTGCAAAATCTGGAAGAGACATTTGCTAACCTGCGCAAGATCAACCTCAAACTGAACCCTGAGAAGTGTGTCTTCGGCGTTCCGTCTGGCAAGCTTCTCGGGTTCTTTATGTCGCAGCGCGGGATCGAGGCAAACCCAGACAAGATCAAGGCTATTGAGCAGATTGAGGCGCCCAAGTGGATCAAGGATGTGCGTCGGCTCACCAGCTGCGTTGCTGCCATGAGCCGTTTCATCTCCTAGTCCGTCGAGCGCACCCTTCCCTTCTTCAAAATCTTGAAGAAGGCATGCCCAATAGAGTGGACCCCAGAAGCCGAGGCAGCACTGCAGGATCTGAAGAAATACCTTTCCTCCATGCCAATACTGGTTGCGCCTAAACCACAAGAGTTGTTGCTGCTTTATCTAGCGGCATTTAATCAAGTGGTCGGCCAAGACCGGTGGCACGAGAGGAGGTCGACGAGGAGGCAGCAATGGCGGCAGAACCAGCGGATGGCAAGCCAAAGATTCCCCAGAGGTCCTCGTGCCGACAGTATGCAGCCCGGCGATGTCTGGGTGCCACCAAGGCAATGCCCGCACAGTCGGGTGAAGTGGTGCCAAAGAAGAAGATGATGCAGCACCCGGTTTACTTTGTCAGCTCCCTCTTGCAGTGGGCAAGGTCGAGGTATTCTGGCGTGCAAGAATTGCTCTTCGGCCTCCTTATGGCCTCGAGGAAGTTGCGTCACTACTTCTAGGCCCACGAGATCACTGTCGTCACCCGCCTCCCGTTCCAACGGATACTGCACAACCCGGACACAAGCGGAAGGATTGTGGAATGGGACCTGGAGCTGCCAAGCTTCGGTTTAAAGTTTGAAAGTACCTCGACAATTCAGAGCGCAGTCTTGGTAGAGTTCATCGCATAATGGATCTCGACGCCTGACGAAGAAATCCAGGAGACCACTCTCCCCGGCAAGGAAGCAGACCGCGACTGGATCATGTACTTTGATGGGGCTTTCTCGCTGCAAGGCGCCAGTGCCGGTGTGCTGCTCGTCGCACCCACCGGAGAACACCTCAAGTACGTGATCTAGATGCACTTCCGCAGGGAGATGTCCACCAAAAACACCGCTGAATATGAGGGATTGCTTGCCGGTCTCAGGATCGTGGCAGACCTCGGGGTTAAGAAGATCATCGTCAGGGGTGACTCGCAGCTCGTTGTCAAGCAGGTCAACAAGGATTATCAGAGCCCATTGATGGAAGCTTACGTAGATGAGGTGAGGAAGCTGGAGGAACACTTTGACGGTATCCAGGCGGAGCACATCCCCCGAGCGGAGAATGACATCGCCGACGATTACATCAAAGCGCGTGCATTCAAGCTACCTGTGGAACCAGGTTCCTTTTTGCTCCGGTTAACTCAACCATCCGTTGAACCATCAGCGGGGCATAGCAAACGGAGAAAATCAGGTCCCGGCAAGTACTTTCCTACCGAGCCCCCTGGGGCTGCCGGCAAGTGTGCTGCCGCGGACGCTGAGCCTACCCAAGAGCAATTGGCTCCAGCAGGGCGTCAAGACCTGGCCGTAGAGAAAGTCGCTCCCATGGCGGAAGAGATGCCTTTGGTCCTTGCCGTCGAGCCCTAGGCTCCGGCATGGGCGCAGCATACCGTCCAATTCTTCCAAACAGGGGAGCTTTCTAAGGAGCGGGAAGAAGCGGAGAAAGTAGCCCGTCGGTCCGTCATGTACTACTCCATCGATGACGTCCTGTACCGGAGAAGGCCGAATGGTGTGAAACTCAAGTGCATCCCCCGGGAGGAAGGACTGGAGCTGTTGGCGGAGATACATGGAGGCATATGTGGCTCCCACAGAGGGTCGAGGGCCCTTGCCGGGAAGGCGTTCCGCAAGGTTTCTTCCGCCCAACGCCTCCAGATGCGACGACACTAGTAACCAAGTGTGAAGCGCAAGGCCCATTCAAAGAAGCTTCATCAACCAGCCCAAGCCCTTCAAACAATCCCTCTCTCCTGGCCATTCTCGGTCTGGGGGCTCGATATACTGTGCCCTTTCCCCCGCGCTATCGGGGGCTTTGAGTACTTGTACGTTGCAATCGACAAGTTCACAAAGTGGCCGAAGGTGGAAGAAGTGAGGAAGGTGACTGCTCAGTCAGCCGTCAAGTTCTTCAAAGGACTGGTCTGCCATTTTGGTATGCCAAACAAAGTCATCACCGACAACGGCACGCAGTTCACAAGCCACACCTTGATGCAGTACATCAAATACCTTGGCACCAAGGTATGTTTTTCTTCCGTGGCACATCCACGGAGCAACGGCCAAGCGGAGAGGGAAAATGCTGAAGTGTCGCGAGGCCTAAGAACGAAGACCTTTGACAAGCTGCACATGAGTGGAAGGCGCTGGATTGATGAGTTGCCGGCAGTTCTTTGGTCAATCAGGACGACGCCAAATCGAGCCACCGGCCAGACACCTTTTGCCCTGGTATACGGGGCAGAAACAGTTCTCCCCACGGAACTCATATACGGGTCACCTCGAGTGCTCGCTTATGATGAGCTTGAGCAAGAGCCGTTGCGCCAAGATGACGCGACGCTCCTTGAGGAAGGTCGTCTTCGAGCAGCTGTGAGAGCGGCATGCTACCAACAAGCCTTGCGCCGCTACCATAGCCGCAAGGTTCATGCCCGAAGCTTTGAGGAAGGCGACCTTGTTCATCGGCGCGCTCAGTCGGCCAAGAATTCCAACAAGTTGACGCCAAAGTGGGAAGACCCTTATAGGGTAATACGAGTCACCAGGCCTGGCGCAGTCCGCCTGGAGACCGAAGATGCCGTCCCAGTGAGCAACTCCTGGAACATCGAGCATCTTCGCAAGTTTTACCCATAAGGCGCGGCTTGCCGGGCCTCCCGGCAAGCCACCTTCCGTACAAGCTTTACCGCCAAGGCATGTGACCCTTTGTACAGACCGAGGCGCAGACCCTGAGCATAAATAAATGAAGCGCGGGTGCCCTAAGTTATAGCATGCATGCGAGGTCGAGTCTCTTCCTTGGTTAGGGTTGATAGTGCTTAGTGGCGACTAACCCCTAGCCTAGAGGTCGAGTGCGCTTCTATTTGTTCCTTTTCTGTCCTCCTTTGGTTCGCAAGGCACATGAGCACTTCTGCTGAGCTACTCGGAAAGAAGGAAATGGACCGCCGCCCTGACCCCGGCAAACCAGAATTGCCGGGGGCTACAAGCACAAGGATCCAACCGCGGCAAGATGAGATTGCCGGGGGTTGCAGATCCAGATAAGTCTTTTATCCTCTGTCATGCATTTCGGAACTGGACTGCGGTATGTGAAACCTCGTTTTTATCTATAGGCTGTCGTGCTCCCCTTTCTCCTATACCTAAGGATTATCTCCTGGGTCTGAATTTGGTCATAGCCGCGGCGGCGAGGAGGTGGGACGAGGAGCCTGAAGCCCACTTCATCCCTGCCTCCGCCAAGAGCGCGAGAACGGTCGAGTGGAGTGGGGGCGACAAGGCATGTCGCCGGATTTACCTGCAAACGAAAAACCTGGCAAGCTTCCCTTTTTCATTGAAAACATCCCATACAGGTACAGTTCATGCGAGATGAAAAACATGAGCAAGGGGATTACAAGTTTTAAATTTAACAAAGGCTCGCATGCTTACAAACTAAAAAAGAGACAATATGCCCATAATTCCTTTCTTGTCCCTCTCCTCGGGAGGCAGGTCAAGGAGGCGAAAGGGCAAAAGGGGCGCCTAGGCGAGCTACGAGCAGCAGAAAGCACAAGGAGAACACCTCGGTGGCCGCCCACGGGCAGGCCGGTGATGATGGTGCCGGGAAAGGAGCTGGAAAATGAGGCGGCAGGACCGGCAATACGCGATGAAGGCGTCGGTGCCCGCGTACTCCGAGTTGACGGCCTTTCCGCCCGCCCTCTTTTTCTTCCGTAGCCTCCCGACGCCAGCCGCCCAAGGAGACGGCCCCGAGAAGTCCAAGGAGCTGACCCCGCCCCCGGCAAACCTCTACCGGAGGAGCGGCCAGGTGCAGATGCTGCTGCTGCCGCACCCGCCCAGGCGCGGCGCGTCCGAAACCTAGTCAGACTCATCCCCGCTATCCGCCCCGCTGTCCTCCTCGTCACTTTCACTCGAGGACGAGCTTCCATCGTCAGAATCTCCATCAGAGGAGCTCTCCATGCAACATTTCAGGCGAGTTCCAAACTCTCCGAAGACCTTGACGGAAAGCAGGCCATCCTCATTTAACTTGAAGTAGAGGACGAGCCGCACCGTCAGGCTGTGGATGCGGGCGAACGTCTTCCATCCACGATGCAGATACATAACTCGAGGAGCCGGGATGTCGACGTCGACCCACGTGCCCCCGTTCCCGCAACCCCTCATGTGCAACCTGAGGGTCTGGGGCAGGGCACGCTCTATCACCCGAGCGAACATGGTAGGGAGACGAAGAGGACGACGCAGGGGCCGGCGGAGCCTGATGAAGAACTCACAAGGCTGGTCTTCAACATGGCCTTCCATCGGGGAAGGCACCATTGGTGGGGGCGAAGCCGGCGCGCCACCCCGTCCTCCTCTTCCCCGAGCACTGCGACCTCTGCCCCGGCCTCGCCCACGGCCTTGCCCCCTCCCCCTTCCCCTCGCGGCCGGTTCCGCCACCGCGGGCTCAGGAGGAGGAGGGACGCGCTGTCGAGCGGCGACCCTCGCCGCCACCATTGAAGGACCAGGGTTCCCCTTCTCCATGGGGAGTGAAAGGGAGGAGCGGAAGCAAGAGGAGACAGATGACAGAAGATGTGTGGGACACCATCCCCCCTTCCCCCTCTTTATAAAGAGGCGGGGTCGGGGCTCGGCCGCCCCGCTCGGCCAATCCAGACACCGGAGGCGCAGGGAATCAGGATCGACCCGCTGCCCCATCCAGCGACGACCCGGTTTCCCGCCTCCACATTTTGCCACCCCAAGCGCATGAAAGACGCGTGGCAGACGTGCAGAACTGAGGGGACGGGTGAGGCGACCTCTCCCCACCCCGTGATCGTGGGGAGTGGACGCCTTGAAGACCGCACCCCGGCCCCGCTCAGTAAATGAGCCGCGCCTCCACGCCTCCCTCTTTTTACGGGGAAGGCGCGAGCCACCTCTTTACTGCGATGTGACGCATGCGTGTGAAAACCGCCCCACACATGTGGCCCACATCACGCACACCCCTCCACGCCGCGCCACGCGCGCGGGACGTGGGAGGCGGAGCGCGCGAAGAATCTTACCACGGTAAAAACCGCCCCACCTACCCGCGTACCATTTTGGGCCTGGCCCAACAACGTGTCGCGGTTATGTGTGGCCCAGGCCCGGGGGCTCCTGTCGGTGTACAAAAATAGGGGCGCATTTTTGTACCCCTTTTCCTGTGCACGGGCAGTCAGAGCCGCGCCCACGACCACACCAAGCAGAACGAGGGAGGTGAGCCAAGGTAAGATCGAAGCCCAAGACAATTAAAGCAACGCCAAGGCCAAGACCACAAAGAGCAGAGGGACGAAGCAGGTTCCCCCGGCAAGACCCTTTTCGAGCGGCCTCAGCGGCCCTGGCAAGACCCTTGCCGGGACAGCTCGCCCCGCACTAACAGAGAAGCCACCATTGAGCCCTCGGCCCCCAGCGCCATCATCAACGTGGGGCCTTGGCTCGGAAAGGCACCTCTGTGGTGGCATGCAGATCTTTGTGAAGACATATTCAAGGTCAGATGAGGATTAGAAGACGACGATTCTCGGCAACATCCTTGCCGAGGAAGGCCACCGACCCCTGGCAAGATCCTTGCTGGGGACGATAGGACGCCACGACAAGACCCTTGCCGGGCCACCCAGCAAGGCCCTCGCCAAAGACGCCGGCGAGGCCACCGCCAAGCCCACGTCAACCAAGCTTCCACCGCCATTCACATGTAGCTGCCAGCCCAACCAGCTGGGCGGGCACCTGCCTGGAAACATGCAGTTCCCAAGCCAACTCATCGAGCACCCGCGTGGCGGCATGCAGATCTTCGTGAAGGCTCCACCATCGCGCCAACTCACCTGCCTGCCTCCCTACATGGCACCGCACGCATCCCTGGCCGAGGCGCCTGTCAAAGCGAGGGGGAGCGGCGACGGACGGGACGGGCCTCGTCCCCGTCCCCGATAAAAGCAAGGGGACACCTAAGCTATGCATTAAATGCACCTTGTCCTGTAATGCGAGGGATAACCTCGTGCCACTGTAGACCTTTCCACCTCCTGTGTACCACTGTGGCAACCCATTTTTCCTATAAAAGGAGGCTAAAAGGAGGCCCGAGGCGTCCAGGAGAAGGATTCGGCTCTTTCGAACCGTGCACTGACCACAGCTAGTTCGAGAGCTCAAGAATACTTGGAAATACACCCACCAAAGCAGGACTAGGGTTTTACGCATCCTCGCGGCCCGAACCTGGGTAAACGTTCCTTGTGCTGTCTACTAGCCCTGCTCTCCTCGCAACGCTGCACCCCGGCAACCGTAGTAGGGATTCTTGTGATCCCATAGGTGTCGTTCCACACTGACACATGTGTGTGTTGATTTAATGCACCTTGAAGTAGTATGAATATGTGACGGTAAAGCTTTATAATGCCCCGGCCCTAATAAAGTGAGAGATGGTAGTGCACGAGGAGGGCGAGATCATGCAGACGGCACAAGACCCGACGATGGAGCTCTCTATGGTGTCGATGGACCTCACCTTGCTCCACTGCCCCTTGTGCCTCCGCCCCTTGAAGACTCCAGTGTATGAGGTTCGAATACACCTCATCCGTTCGGCTGATCGAGCAAGGTGCAGGTTTCTTGATTGATGTGTTGTTCGATTGATTTGTGTGCAGTGCAAGGGAGGGCACACGGCTTGCGCCGATCGCTGCCAGAGACCGCCCGGGAACCAGCAGCAGTGCTGTGGCGGCGAAGGCGGTGGCTTCGACGCGGCGGAACACGGCGGTGGATGCCGCCCTCTCCCGGTGAGGGTGGAGTGCCCGCACGAAGGCTGTGGGCTCTACGCCACTTACCATAGGCTCGCCGATCACCGAGGCGTGTGTCCGCCGCCACCGCAAATGCCCTGTGCCCGCTCAAGGCCACGAAGGCCCGCCACGGTGATCTCCCACCACATCAGCACCGTGCATTCCATGCCCGCAGCACAGGATCCAAGACGGCAAGGCTCTCCAAATGCAAGTGCTAATCGCCGGAGCCACGGCTCTTGCTGTTCGCGGAGGAGGACGGCCGCATGTTTTTCTTGGTTGGCGGCATGCTCGACATCGGCGCGCCTATCACCGTGTCGGTCGTCTGCGTCAGAGCGGGGGTGTCCCCACTGCCGCACTACGTGGCCAAGTTGTGGGCGAACGGCCCGCCGGGGGAGCCCAAAGGCAGGACCGACGCCGTCAAGGTGGAAATGGAGGTGACAAGCAGCAGGGATCCCGGCGACGTAGCTATGCAGGAGCTGACCTTCTTCACAGTTCTGCCCAAGCTGCTGGCCGGGGCTAAGCTGGTGTCCCTCCACATTCAAATTGACAAGCTCACGTCCTAAATGATTCTACAGTGCCTTCTGTTTATCTTAGTAATATGCTAATATAGGGGTTAGCTCGGTCTAATTTAGCTTAAGAGATGGTGAGTTTTGGTGGTGATGCAACAATTACCTCGACATCGGATCAGAAGTGAAAGTAATTTTGAACAGTCGAATGGATATTTTGTGTATATTGGATAAAAAGATCCTTTGGGTAAGAAGTAACAACTTATATGTTTTTTTAGAAACAGAACAGCGATAGTATAATTTTTGTTGAAATGCACTAATATTTTTGAAACGGACGTGCGGCTGTAGCTAGAAGGGCGGTTGGGACGCGGCATCGGCCCATACCGTGGTGACCCCCGATTGGGACGCACCGACTGTGGATTTTCTCCCTCACCGATGTCGACCATGTCTATGCAGAACATTGTTCCCTTCCCCCAGCCGTGGGATCAGGCTGGATATGTGACCAGCGGTGTGGCCATCGTCGTTCTATGCTTGTGAAGAGAGCAACCCAAGCAAGCAGGCTTGCAGCTTAGGCTCCTGTTAGTGTATATATAGTGGTTTTCTTTTTCTCTCCATATCAAATGTTTTATATTACATATGTGTCATTGAAGAGTGAAATGATGGTTGCTTCTTCCGACCAACTTACTGTGTGATTTGACTGCTCCTTTAGTGGCCCCAACACGTACTCCCCCTACGTGTATGCAACAACCACACGTACACATGGACGCAAAAACGTACGCGACGCCCTAATGCATGCATGTCTGAGTACACGAGGAACACACACAGTCACGCTCAAGTGCTCAACCTACACGTTCATGCACACACATAATCAGCCAGGGTGAGCTAGCGACAGTATAAACACCGGAAAATGTATATATTGAGCGCAATGAGCGTATTATGAAGTCCACTACCATATTTTTACAAATATACAGTGACAAACAATGTATTTATCTCGTTTGAAATTAAGCCATATTAACCGAAGAGGAGGCAGTATGGACTAGCATTACTTTCTTGTGTCCCGTCAACTTGTCGAACGAGGAGAAGCTTGCAGGACGGGAGGAGCTTGTGCGCGGTGGCTCGCAGGACAAGGAGAAACTTTTGACTAATGCAAGCTCTCCCTCGCTCAGGCGGTGGACATGCAACAGTTAATTCGGTGTCAGATTGCCAGAAGCATACACTATACTAGTGCTATTATTGTTCCACTTCTCGAAGAGGCGAACAGCCAAGCGCAAAGTTTACTAGTACGAGTACTACTACTGTAGTCTATAGAGATATGTACTATACTAGTACTAGGAACCGGATGGAGGAGCGTCTGCACTCTTATTATATTTTTAAAATGTGATAAAGCAATCTTCAACACACTTGGTTCTCTTCGAGGGTTCTCGCATGTGATAATGGAAGTTGATCGCATGGAACACTCGCCATAATTATCACTTAATTCTGGCTCATATCCTGTTACAAATAGGAGCGCTCGGTAATATTTCCTTTTTTTGTTATTAAGCATGTAAATAGGTCAGCAAACCTTGCGGCACATCTTTGTGCGAACCGAGCTTGCTGCACTTTGAATGTGGCCGAGATCTGGCTTGATGAAATACCTCGCTTCCTACTTCTTTTTTTGCGGGGTACCTTGCTTCCTAGTGACCCATGTCTTGGATGATCGTCCTAATAATGCTTATATATGAATAAAGCTCTCTCATTTACCCGCAAAAAAGGTTAAGCCATATTAACCGGAAAGGAGGGAGTATGGACTAGCACTACTTTTTGGTGTGTCCCATCAACTCGCAGAACGAGGAGAAGCTTGCAGGACAAGGTGAAGCTCGCTTACGCCTTTTGACTAATGTAATGTACCCTCGCCTAGGCGGTGGACATGCATTACTTCATTCGGTGTTAGATTGCCAGAGGCATACACTGTAGTACCGAACATGCGGAGTACCATAATTGTTCGACTTCACAAAGAGGCGAAGAGCCAAGCGCAAGGTTTAGTAGTACGAGTAGTACTACTACTAGAACCACATGGTGGAGCCTCTGTACTCTTTTTTTTAATCTATGATAAAGTACACATTTATTCCGGACAAGGGCAGAAAACAGCAGCCCAACATGTAATGATGATATCGATCAACCATGCGCGAGCCCGTTTGTGTGTTCTCGCTCCTCGTCTCTCTCAAGGAATGGCGTGTTGGCCATTTTGCCGTCAATTGAGATTGGTTTGCTCACACTCCGGACCCACATGTCGGTGATATGCCAAGAGGAGGTGCGTTGACCGACTGACCATACGCGTACTTGGTTTTGCACCTTCATACTACTCCCTCCGTCACAGTTTATAGGGCGCGCTTCATTATGATGCATTTCTGTCAATGCATTTCCACCACCAGAGAGACTTTAGATGCATTTGGTTTAATGCTCAATTAATTAGGGTGTGATAACCACAATCAAGTCCACAATTTTCTCTCGATGTACTACGGGGTGGAAGCACTGCATGCATGTGTGTACGCATTATTTCCTCTAGTAATAGACGCCGTGCTATAACTACCAATGTTATTTTTCAGGCTGATAACTAGTCGCCTTGGTCCCAGAGATTTTTTTTTCTGAAGCGCGCTCTATAAACAGTGACGGATGGAGTAGTATGAGCGGATTCAAAGAAGAGCGTATTGATGGTTCCTTATTCCAAGCAACTTACAGTGGGAAAGGTGGGGCTTCTGATTTGACTGCTCATTACTCACTATGAATGTGGTGCAATGACCGGGCTGAGTCTCCCATGCGGCTGTGCACTACCCCCTCGGTTCTTAAATATACTCCGGAGTATTTATCTTTCTAGAGATTTCAATGAGTGACTACTTAAATATTTGTCTTTTTAGAGATTCAAATGGACTACTACATACGGATGTATATAGACATATTTTAGAGTGTAGGTTCACTCATTTTGCTCCGTATGTAGTCACTTGTTGAATTCTCTAGAAAGACAAATATTTAGGAACGGAGGGAGTACACATATGAAGCAAAATGAGTGAATCTACACTAAAATATGCCCATTTGAAATTTGTAAAAAGACAAATATTTAGGAACGAAGGAGTATAATTTTGTGCATGGCACATGGACCCGGATGTCAAGAGGCTTCGCAATGCTATCAAGCTTCCAACATTTTTTTACATAATTGACGTACTATACAAATAATTTTCCAGCGACATGAAATTGTACAATGGTGTAAGCTTTCAGCTTTTGTTTCGTGTGTCTTGCCATCGATGCTCTTTCGGAAACAATAAAAAACTAGAGCTAATATTTACATCACAACTGAAGACAAAGTTGTGAGAAGGTGTTAAATTGAAATTGATCCATGCTTTCATTGGCAGCAACGTCCCCTCAGCTCTGTCTAAATCAACAAGGCATGTTGGGAAAAAAGTAGCTGTCTGGAGCATGCAACATTTTGATCATTTTGTGCGGTTCCATTAATATAGAGCTGAGCGTCCGTGTTCTAAAGATAATAAGTGTGATTACAATAATAGAGGACTGCTGATGAAACAATAAACACACAAATAGAAGCCGGTCACCTTTGCAGTCTCTCTTAAGACTAACTAGTTTAAGAAGATTTAGGCTCGGAGTTGGATGAGGAGGATAGACCAAAACCAATCTCCCTTTGTGCAGTCACACTGAAATGTAGAGACGTTGCCCGTGTGACATTTTGGTAGAACTGCACAAAACACTCTTAAGAAAAAACTGATTTGTGCAGTTCACCAAAAGGTCACAATAGCAGTGAGGTGAAATGGATAGCCCAGTTTGCAAAAAAGAGGTAGAAAGGGAACAATTACTGGCCAATAACAGTTGATAACACATGCGACGTCAAAAGAGAAGCATATTTCTTGTCCTATGGGAAGATAACAACACGGTTGTGTTTGTCTAGAACGGTGTGAGGACGAGATTGCAATATGGAAAGTACGCCGGACGAGCTACGTTTTGGGCAAAGTACTATGGAAGATCCACATGCAGCGACGTGGGAAGACGACAGTGAAGCAAGGCCGGAGGGGATACCTGGAAGTCGTCAGGATGTAACTAGGTGAGCGGCGGCAGGCGGAATCTACCCATACTGCAGCAGCGAGCAGGTGGCATAGGCCCTACCACGCCGGAGCTTGGTCAGAGAGAACGACGTGCACCGCAGATCGGGACGTGCTGCCTCGGCACCATCGAATGGAGAAACGATGCACGTCTTCCCTTTCTGCCGGTGGACAGGATACAGCCGTATCAGTGACCAATGATGAGAGAGAGAGAGAGTGGCCACCGCAGCCTTGTGTGAGATACTCTGAAGAGAGACAAACCAGGAAGGCAGGCTCCATTGTATATAGTGGAGCGGACTACCTTTTTCTCCATAAAAATCGTTATATATTCTGTGTACGTGCCATTGAGCGATATAGCTTTATTTAAAAATAACGCGCCAACGCATCAAGTCGAACTTTGTTTCGTGCACGCGTCGTACACGACCTCCGTAGGTAAACAACCGCTACGCATGTTAAAATTAGCACGTGGGCTGCCATTTCGTATAGAAATGAGCTCCACCGTGTACCCATGCGGGTGTGGCTCGGCACGAAGCGTGAGTACGTCCATGGTGCACCTATTCTCTTCTTGTATATGTACACCAGATACGTGGGGTTGTGTGAGAGAGATACAAACATAGAGAGATATAGTGTGTGGGTTCGTGAGAGATTTTTTTTGGGGGGGGGGGGGTCAATCAAAAAATGTAACATATGCAATTTGTGTGAAATAGAGTCCTGGATATATCATATATATAGAGGATGCGATCCACGAGAAGAGAGTGGAGGTATCATCGGCTTGAGGTGTCCATATAATCGAAGAGAGGGATGATGTGTGTGTGTGCGCGCGCGATCGATAAAGAGTGCCATCGAATTTGTGTGTGCCCACGTCAAAGATATAGAGTGGCTGGCCTACTAGAACGAGAGAGGGGACAGGTGCAGTTTGTCTCCGTGGCATGGATACCTACCTACAACGCTCGACTATCGGTGTGTGGTCGGGGGGAGGGAGGCCTAATTAACTATAGAGGTACAATGGCTGGTATATGTGTGGAGGAGGAGAGAGGCATACCTCATGTATTAAGGGAGATCAATCTACCTCATGTATTAAGGGAGATCGATCGGCATCCATGCATATGTGTAGGAGAGGAATAAGGTTGGGAGAGAGACAGAGCTAGAGTGTTGGAGGGGGTGGTTGTGGAGTTGCTTCTAACAAATGGTGGGATAGTCTTGCTAGACAACCGGAGGCATGTCTGCCTGTCTGTGCACGTGCGTGTGAGAGACCGGTCAGGAGGCATGCACGAATGATGAAGGGGGACGATATGGCTATGGTAAGCAGACATAACTACATAGGAAGATTAATCGTCCTTTGTCAGAGAAGGGAGAGACATAACTTGTGAGGTACGTTGATCGATGGGGGGGAATTATTAAAGTCGACCTAGGTATATGTTGGGAGATCGATCAGCATACATGCATGTGTGTGTTAGAAGCAAATGAGGCACGGGGAGAAGGATAGAGAGAGAGAGGGATGCATCTAGGAGGTGGTGTGAGAGTCATACTATATCGAGGGAGAAGGAGTGTGCAAGTACGAGATCAATGAAAAGAGTGGTGGGAGTGAGGCATGGCCAGTGATAAGGGAAGAGGGAAATCTTGTGTTTGTGCTAGGCACACCTGGCTCCAGAGGCATATCGATCGATGTGTGCCGAAAAGAAGGAGCTGGGGGGCCTACACACACCGTGGGTGAACGACCTAAAGTGAAAAGACGAATTTGTGCGATGGAGCTAGAGAATGCTGAGGGAGGGTTAGAGGGATGCGGGTGTGTGCATGCACGAGAGAAAGTTAGCGCTAGCTAGCTACAAAGATAAGAGGATTGTGTGGGTGTAAATGAAAAATAGAGATCATACTTCATTATAAAAAGCGAACTCGGATATTTGAAGAATTTATCATAGTGTTTTAAACCGACGCATGTGTGAATATATAATGGTGATACACATGGTTGGTTATGAACATGTTATACTACACATAATATATTTTATCTCTACTCTTATAAAAAACGGAGTTGTTGATGATGGTGTGCGTGCCATCCTACAATATAGGTTGTCCGATTTATATCTAATGGATATGAAGGAAACTATGGCAATTTTGAAAAAAGATACCCACACCCCTCTCTATATTTGCAAATTAGGTCTCCCCTAGATCATGTTGATGTTCTGTGGAACGCATGGGCATCTTGCTAGTACTACGTATGATATATAGAACATTGATCATAATTTGGGCTAATGTGTGGCTTTTGCAGCTCCGGTCTAAATACTTGTCATAATGTAGGGGGCGGGACACTATACTATGTGTGATAAACACGGTGTACGTATGGAACATGGTTTATATTATGAATATATAGTTAGTACATCAAATGTACTATTATTTGGAATCAACATCAAGTTTATTCAAAAAATAGAATTAGAGTTCATGTAGTACACATAGTTCATATCTATCTCTATAGTGATCATGTGGTGTGTTATTAAGGTAATACACGAATGATGGTTGAAGTTGGCAACAATAATGATTGTAGATTCTTATTGAAATAGAGAAACGAATTCAAATTCAGTTCGAATTGCAGCGGTAGTATAGACATTTGGAATGCACTAAAATGTTGGTATGAGTAGGTTACATGCATTATACAGCATGCGAAAAAATTTAATTGGATATAACATGGATTCATACTCACTCCTTCCATCTATATAGGGTGTAATGTGTTTTTTAAGACTGCCTTTGACTATTGACAAGATTAATAGTACATGACATGCACAGTGTGAAAATTATATCATTGAAAGAACCTTTCACAGAAGAATTTAAGGGTGTGCTTTGTGTAAGTTGCATGTCATATATTATTGCTCTAATATTTGGTCAAAGTTAGCATTGAAAAACGCATTAGGCCCTATATAGATGGAAGGAGGCAGTAGCTTTGAATAGCATTTTTACAGTACAACGGGGCAAGACTCTCTCTTTGTGTGGCGTGAATAGTTTTATTTTTTTCATTTTCTTTTTGGTTGAGGGAAGTGCGAATTGATTTGGTACGTACAAGTACAATATTACACATTAGGCTTGTTTCTAAAATTCAACCCGCGCCTTGTTATATCCCGAAAATTCAGATATCGTGCTCCCAAAACTAGCGCCTTCACAACCCGTGCCTTGCTATCCCGAAATTACAACGCGCGCGAAAACTCCCTCCAGCTGCAAAATCCTGACATGCGAAATCCCCCTTCTAACCCTGAGTGGAAAGGGCCGCTAGTTCAAATCGGTGGGGGTAGTTTTGTAACACACACTACATTTTGGACAAGCGCGTCCCTAAGGCATGGTTCACCCCCTCCCATCGCCTCCTTTTTTCCATTCGAAATCCCAGGCCGCCATAACCTCTCCACTCCAGCCGCGAAACCCCACCCTCCTCCGTCCGCCACCTCACCGCTGCCCAGCCCGAGCCTCTTCCCTAACAACGTCGTCCACTGCAACAGGTCGACGTCCCTCATCCACCTCCCCGGATGAGGATCCGTTGTCCATCTTGTCGTCCCGCCGTTTCAGCCGCCCCGTCCTCCACCTCCAAGGAGCTGCTCCGACGATCGCCTCGACTATCGCGGCTGCTCCATCCCCACAGCGCCGCCTTAGCCTGCTCCATAGGAACCGCAGCATCCTCACCGACTCCTCGGACGAAGCCGAGGCCTACTCGGCACCACCAAAGAGGTTGTACACTCATCGCATCGCACCTTCTCCTTAACTCGACCTCCCGGCGCCGACGGTGCTCCATCCCGCACCCCCATGGAGCGGCTACCTTGAAGCCAGCAGCGCGGGCGACATCTCCACGGCGACTCTCCCCCAGTGCGAGGCCCCTTTGGCGGTGGCGTCCATACCAGCAGGATCTGCTGCTACTGCTCTGGCTCTCGCTCGCTCGCTCGCGCTGCTGCTGCTGCTCTCCCCCTCGCTCGGGCTGCTCCTCTGCTCCGATTTATCTACACTTCAGTCGACTGAATCGACTTTTGGGTCAGTCGATTTTTAGGGGTGGGCGGCTCGCCGGAGTTAAGGAAGAACCACCCGCAGCAGGGACGGGGACTCGCCGGAGAGGTACCCGACTATCTATCTTAGGGTTCAGGGTGGGGGGCTGGGGGCCTAGAGGGCTGGCCGGGGCGGCGAGGCAGCGCTGGGGCCGGTGGTTTGGCCGGTGGTGGCTGGCGGCTCAGGGGGTGCAGGTTGAAGATGAACTGCAGGCCCTCCCTAAACTACATGTCAAGTGCCTCTCTGCTACCATTGCGTTCAGTTTCGACAGTAACATTCAGATTCCACAGTAAATTTCAGTTTCGAGAGTTAAGTTCAGAGTCAACAGTTTTTACCTCATCTGTTATAGTCAGGTGGTTTTTGGTGATGTAAATTTTACATCTATTTTACATCATCTATTGGAGATGCTATTAGAATCCGACTTGAGATTGACGATGTCTGTCTTGTGCTGCTTCAGCCTTGACGTCTTACGGCTCACCGGGGCTGCTCCAACGACAGAACAATCCATCACAACAGAGCAGTGCCCTAGACACCATCTACAGATTCCTCAGATCTTCCTCCACACCTCCGACAGCCACCTCTGGCTCAACTGCTTCAGCGACCAAACCAATGATGTTGAGGTTGACACGGCTACGGCAAAGAGGTTGTACACTTGTTGCATAACTTATTACTATACATTCATGTCAATCCATTAGGGCTATTTTGGTTGAACGAAAAAACATAGCAATAGGGAATTTTCCCATGGCACTCTACTATTCAATTATTCATGCATTTTGTTGAAAGGAATGAAGCAAAACATCCACCTGGACCTACTTTTCAAAATCCTATGCATGAAAACAAGACCAAGTGCATTAGTGGCGTAATAACATTCTAACTGTACACGCTTTCATATGGTTTCACTTTATTTTGGCCATGTTTCTTTGCATTCCTCTACTCTTCCAATTCCTGTAAACCAAACACCCAAGTTGGCAGAAATCCTGTGTTTACGAATGCTCCGTTTACCATGTGCATTCCTATCCTATTCTGGTGTTTTTCCTATCCCTGCGTTTTTAGAATCATGCAAGCCAAATGAGCCCTTACGGAATTACTTCAGTTACAGGTAGGTGTCGAAGGGAACTTTGTGTGGTTTGTCCTGCTCCTGTCGCGACTGCTGGAAATATGACCTAGAGGAAATAATAAAAGGATTATTATTATATTTCCTTGTTCGTGATAATTGTCTTTTATTCATGCTATAATTGTATTATCCGGAAATCGTAATACACGTGTGAATAGATAGACCACAACATGTCCCTAGTGAGCCTCTAGTTGACTAGCTCGGTGATCAATAGATAGTCATGGTTTCCTTACTATGGACATTGGATGTCATTGATAACGGGATCACATCATTAGGAGAATGATGTGATGGACAAGACCCAATCCTAAGCATAGCACAAGATCGTGTAGTTCGTTTTGCTAGAGCTTTTCCAATCTCAAGTATCTCTTCCTTAGACCATGAGATCGGGTAACTCCCGGATACCGTAGGAGTGCTTTGGGTGTACCAAACGTCACAACGTAACTGGGTGACTATAAAGGTGCACTACAGGTATCTCCTAAAGTATCTGTTGGGTTGACACGGATCGAGACTGGGATTTGTCACTCCGTATTTCGGAGAGGTATCACTGGGCTCACTCGGTAGTGCATCATCATAATGAGCTCAAAGTGACAAAGTGTCTGGTCACGGGATCATGCATTACGGTACGAGTAAAGTGACTTGCCGGTAACGAGATTGAACGAGGCATTGGGATACCAACGATCGAATCTCAGGCAACTAACATACCGTCTGACAAAGGGAATAGTATACGGGGTTGCTAGAATCCTCGACATCGTGGTTCATCCGATGATATCATCGAGGAGCATGTGGGAGCCAACATGGTTATCCAGATCCCGCTGTTGGTTATTGACCGGAGAGCCGTCTCGGTCATGTCTGCATGTCTCCCGAACCCGTAGGGTCTACACACTTAAGGTTCGGTGACGCTAGGGTTGTATGAATATGAATATGCAGCAAACCGAATGTTGTTCTGAGTCCCGGATGAGATCCCGGACGTCACGAGGAGTTCCGGAATGGTCCGGAGGTAAAGAATTATATATAGGAAGTGCTATTTCGGCCATCGGGAGAATTTCGGGTTACGGTATTATACCGGGACCACGGAAGGGTCCCGAGGGGTCCACCGGGTGGGGCCACCTATCTCGGAGGGCCCCGTGGGCTGAAGTGGGAGGGAACCAGCCCCTGGTGGGCTGGTGCGCCCCCACTTGGGCCCCCCTGCGCCTAGGGTTGGAAACCCTAGGGTGGGGGGCGCCCCACTTGCCTTCGAGGGCAAGCCTCCCCCCTTGGACGCCGCCCCCCCATCTAGATGGGTTCTAGAGGGGTCGGCGCCCCCCCTGGGGGCCTATATAAAGGGGGGGGAGGGAGGGCAGCCGCACCCTGCATCTTGGCGCCTCCCTCTCCCCTGCTACACCTCTCCCTCTCGCAGAAGCTCGGGCGAAGCCCTCGCTGTGATGCTGCATCCACCACCACGCCGTCGGTCTGCTGGATCTTCATCAACCTCTCCTTCCCCTTGCTGGATCAAGATGGAGGAGACGCCACGCTGACTGCACGTGTGTGTTGAACTCGGAGGTGCCGTCCGTTCGGCGCTAGGATCTCCAGTGATTTGGATCACGACGAGAACGACTCCCTCAACCCCGTTCTCTTGAACGCTTCCGCACACGATCTACAAGTGGTATGTAGATGCATCTCTCACTCGTTTCTAGATGAACTCATAGATGGATCTTGGTGAACGTAGGAATTTTTTTATTTTATGCAACGTTCCCCAGCAGCGACGTTGTCCACCTCGACTGAGCTGCTCCATTGACAGAAACATCCACCAAACCAGACATCACGACTCGTGGCCGTCTTTTGCCGCCTCAGATCTCCTTCCCTGCCACCAGCACCCACTGCAACGGCATCACCATCATCGACTCAGCAGATGAACCTGAGGAGTACACGGTTCCACAAGAGAGGTCGCACTCTTTTGTTTATGCTTATGTTATGCATTGCTTAAAATTACCCGATACTTTATCATCCTGTTCACCTCTTGGACTCCAAGTCAGGTCCAAATTAATGTTCAAACTTGAGTTCTAAATTAGTTGTGGGGCACATATCGAGGAAGCAATGAATAGTATCTATATCTACTATCTGGTTCACCTAGCGTATGCCGATGTTGTTCATCTTGGGTGGGAAACAAATAGTAAAGCAATCATCATCTGTCTTTTTATTAAATTAAAGCAATCATCAGCCTGCTATCATTATTTTTGGATCCTTCCACTGGTTGTTACCATCACTCTAAATTTCTGCATGCTCTCCTTACATAATCTCACCAGAATTTTTTTCGTATGCATGTTAGATATTGTTCACAGTCATGTTGAACATTTAGAGAAAAAGAGAAGAGTTTTGCGCGGCAATACAATGTCATGCAGACATCGCTCCATTGTGGGTTCAATGGCAAACCCTCCCCAACCGTCTCCATATTGTAATCCAGAGTTAGATATCTGTTCTGAGGGGGATTCAGACGCCGCTGACCACTACTACTTACCCCCCAATGTGTTTTCTCTACCTTGGCATGATGATGTTAGTCATATCATGCATATGTTGCCTTGCAGTGCCTACTTTTGACATCATATATGTCATCTGCTTAGTTTAGACATGTTCTGTAATGCCACCTGTTTGGTTTATATATCATAAGTGGGAATTATGCAGTCTCATGTCTTTTAGCCAGCCATAATATTCGTGAAATGTGCAATGCCATCCTGTTTAACCAGGCATCATATATTTGAATGATATATTGCCCATCCTTTTGTAGACAATGTTTGTACATTAAACTACTCTTCCTGTGAATCAGCCATTTGGGTGGAAGATTGAAAAATCTGGAGTGAAAACAAGGCCTTCAGAGCAGACAGTGCTACCTATCAAAGCAGATCTCTTGTTGGCTCCCTATAGCTCCTTGGAGATTGATTCAGAGACAGATGACCAGTCCTATTCCCCCACCGAGGTGTATGCTCTAACTTGGCACGGTTATACTGCTCATATCATGCATATGGTGTCTTGCATTGCATAGTTTAGACATCATATACACAATATTCAACACCATGTTCTTAGTTCAGACATCGTATCTAATGCCCTCTGTTCAGCATATAAATCACATATGTGAATTAAATGATGCGATCCTAATTACTTACATAACATGTAGGTGAATTATGTCAGGCGATCCTGTTTAGTTATTCACCATATCTTTGAATTATGTTATGCTATGCTATCCAGTTTAGATAGACATCATATATGTGAAATTATGTCATGCTATCCGTTTTAGTTAAAAAATATACATGTCAACTATTTCACGCCCTCTTTTTTCCACACTATCTATTGCATCTGTCTCTCATACAATGTCTGTACATCCAACTATGTTTCCTGTTTATCAGCCATTTGAATTGGAGCGGGTGATGCCAGCATCTAGCAGACTAAAAACACGGTCTACAAATAAAATAGTGCTACCTCTTGGTGGAGATAGCACCCTGGTTGTACATGCACAAGAACCAGCCCTACCACACATAACCCCATCTCTCACAGATTGTACCCCTAATGCGATGGACAGAGAACCAGCTTCACCCAATCTAACCCCAACACCAGCAGATAGTAACCCAGTTAATGTTGACACAGCACCATCTCCACCACAGAGCTCCCAAATAAGAGCAGTTAGTAAGGCAGCTCCAGTGCCCAAAGGGCCAGTACTACCATGGCGAACACCAACTCCACCAGTTAGTATGCCTATTCCTGTGGAGGAAGCACAACCAGCTAGTCGTAGTTTAGCATCTATCGGATTTGATGTTGTTAAATCATTTGTGTGTATCTTTCCATCTTGGAAATATTATACTGAAGATGAAGGATAATGCCAGTTAATTGTGCGTTTTGCCACCGCCTTGCGCTTTACTGACCAAAGCGCATGCTTATGCGCAGTTATGCACAGATTAAGCGTAGTTATGATTTGATTTGAACCGTGTCTCTATTTTGATTTGGCAAGACAATGCAGTGACCATAGGACATAGATATATGTTTGTTTGATGCTTTTATTATGTACTAGTACTTGGCAATAGAATACTTGGTAGTTTAATCATGTCCACCTTACTAATGAACTGGTTCACCGAAATGAGTTTCATATACTAGTACATGCTAAACCTATTATGTGTCTGCTTGTTTCTTCTTTTAGAATGCTGACAGAATATTGGGGAAGAGTGCCTTATTAAGCAATGGTAAAGGAAGTAATGCAGATAAGGTTCAGGATAGTGAGACATCCTTGTTGGTCTCCAACAAAGTTCATAAAACAGCTAAGGAAAACTATCTCGAAGACAGTGAGACAACCCCATAGTCATTTCTTGGTTTAGTGTTCGAGTTACTAGCCACTACTGCTTGCACAAGCTATTCAAACTCAGTGTTTGAATCAGTTCGGTTTCTTGAGTCTCAACTACAAGCTGAAAGACATCGATCAGCTGTGCTGCGACAAGAAGCGGAAGGACTGTGGAAGTCCTTGCAGCATTCAGATGCATACTTTCTGGTGCAACAGTAAGCGTTGGAGGATTTTAGTGCCAAACAGGACAAAGCTAATAAGCTTTCTAAGCTTATTGCCAGCTTGGTGGATACCCAGGATAACGTTTCTTGAACTCTTCCGAAGTTGTTTCAGTTATGCTCTTGTTTTGCTGTCGCGTTTATTTGCACTGGTGGCCAATTTTGACGGCCGGTGTATGTAGTATGCTGCTTTGTTTCCTATATTTGCACTGGTGGTGAACTGTGATGCCCAGTGGATGTAATATGTGTAATAGCGGTAATAGGCAAGCGTTAATTGCTTCCTTATTTATTTCCTTATTGTCTTGTTTAGTTGTTTGCTTGTAGTCTCTGCAGTTCTTTTTTTGAGTTTTTCTAGTGGCCACAATAACCTATTTTTTGGAAACTAGGCCAAAATAATCATGGCAACACACGGACTATTGTAACCATGGGCCTCCTGTGGGCCGTATGATCCATGGGCCTCCTACGGGCCGTAGGATCCATTTGCCTTGTATACTAGCCGTAGGATCCATGGGCCTTCTATGGGCCATACGATCCATGGGCCTTTTACGGGCCGTAGGATCCATGGGCCATCTACGGGGCGTATGATCATTTCGCCAATCATGGGTCGTACTATTAGAGGACAATAACGGGCCGTTAATAGGCCATATTTGATAACTCTATGAAAACAGCCCAATGGTTATTTTTCAACGTGAGAATGGCCCAACGTATTAACGGGCCACAAACGGGCCGACTGTAACCACGGGCTGAATTTGGCCCATAAGCAGAAAATGATAGTAACGGGCCATAAGTAACCGAATGCTAGAAATGAGCCCAAGAATAAATGGGCCCTGAGAAGGCCGAAAGATAACATGGGCTGGAAACAGCCCAGCGGAATAATGGGCCCTTAATGGGTATAAAGTGATACACTGTTCATTAAGGGCCAGTTTTACCACGGGCCGTTAAGGAGCCGAGGGTTACTAAGAGCCTCATATGGGCCGAAAGACGTCATGGGCCATACATGGTCCGGAAGTTAAAACGGGCTGGAATTATATTGGACGGCCCAGATGACGATACTGGGCCTAATTCGGATAGGCCATAAACGGTCCCTAGGTTAGCGGGCTGTAAATGGGCTATATGCGAACAGGCCATTAACAGGCTTGTCGTGGGCCTGCCCGCCACCTTTTGACCAAGTCAAACGGGCCGGCCTTTTAACAGGAATGGGCCTCTGATGGGTCGTGCCACGTGTCAACGTATCATAGGCGCTTTGGGTCCAATGAGTGGATGACATCTGTCCCAACGGTGAGCCGACACGTGTTTCCTCCAGCCAATGATGATTTTACACGTGGAAAATCCCCATTGGTCGGGGCTGTTAACGGGTTATCGGATCCAAAACCGGACCCGATAGCTTAACGGCGTTCCATTACGGTGGATGCCACGTGTCGGTCGCCCTTGACGAAAGCACTTACGCGGACGCGTGATTTATCGTCATGGAAGTGGACACTTCCGTGATGATAATTTTGGAAATGTCATGGAACACTTCTATGACAGCACATGTATGACTATCTTGATTCTGTCATAAATTTGTCATGCATGTACATGCATGATAGAAAATGTGGCCTACTGTGACAAACACGTAACGTCACGGAAGTGTATTTTTTGTACTGTTAGTTGCCTCCTATGGTGGTGGCTAGTCCTATTTATAGAGGCCCTAGTCCTCTTCGCAAATATTAGACGGGAAGGGATCCCACAATGGCCAATTTGAAGGGGGACAACTAGTACAAGTTATCCTAACAAAAGGTGGTCTTCGCCTGCCAAAGGCTCTGCCGGTGACGTCGTCATGGGCTCCGAAGTGACCTCCCTCCTGCCGTCCTGCTGTCTTCGTCTCGTTGCACCGATATGGAAATCTTTGCTTGATGCCTCGGGACTCCTCACCTGCGCTTGTGTCTTTAGCACTAAAGAGGCAACAAGTACTCTGCGCCCGCTGGCGCCCGCCTGGCCTTGGTCGTCACGACTCACGTCACGGGAACCTCAAGAGGTGCCCCTCGCCTTGATCTCTCCGCTCCTCGCGATCCAGCCTAGCGAGGCTGCCCCTGAGGAGGTCTTGTGTTGCCCGCCTCGTGAGGCTTGGCCCCTTGCGAGGAGTGTTTGCTAGTGAAGATGGGCCGTACCAGGCCACTAGAAGAGCCACGCTGTGGGCTGCAGGCAGACAATTCTGGGGACGAAGACAGCATACAGTACCCCCGGGCCCAACGCACGCTCGGACATGGCTTCGAGGCGAAGCCAAGGGGCAAGTCTGGAGCGCCATGGGCCCCAACCGCCTGCGGCCTTGATTGACGCGTGGCGACTTACAGGACGTGGGCATCTCCGCTTCCCCACGCTGCCTCGGCAACTACCCGACTTGACAAAAGGCTGGCGCGGGCCGCGCTGCCTTCATTGCTCCCCTTCGTCTTGCTCCAAATCCCTTTTCTTGCTCCTCGTTTCCAAAGACTCCAGATCTGCCCAAATCCTCCTCTGAGCCTACCGCCAATGGCTCCCAACAAAGCTCGGGCCGCTCCTCCGCCATTCTGGTACGAGCCTGCGCTCAATGCGCCGAGCGTCTCGGAGACGAACCTTGCCACCATGCTCCTGAGACTGCAGAGGGCAGTGAGAAGAGGAAGACTGCGCTCCGGGCTGGCTCCGCCGAGCCTGAGGCCTCAGGCAGCACCTTCTACCCCTTCTTCATGAGCAGCATCGTCGTGGGGTTGGTTCCCCCCTTCTCCGACTTCTTCTATTCCGTCCTCAGCCATTACAAGTTTCACGCCCTGCATCTTCATCCCAACTCCATCCTCCTCCTGTCGATCTTCGCTTTCTTTTGTGAGGCGTACGTCAGAGTGATGCCGTCCGTGGCACTGTTGCGCCACTTCTTCTTCCTCCGGATCAAGGAGGGCCACTAATTGGGGTGCGTCAACTTTGTCACAGCCAACAAGACCAACGCGATCTCGAAGGCCAAGAAGAAGGCCGAGGGCTTCATGAGCAAGTGGGTCTTGATGGATGCCAAGTGCTCCCTGAGGGAGTCCTAGATTAAGGGGTCCTCGGGCGTCCGGACTATGTGACATGGGCCGGACTAATGGGCTATGAAGATACAAGACAGAAGAAATCTCCCCGTGTCCAGATGGGACTCTCCTTTGCATGGATGGCAAGCTTGCCGTTCGGATATGAATATTCCTTCCTCTATAAACCGACCTTGTACAACCCTAGGCCCCTCCGGTGTCTATATAAACTGGAGTGTTTAGGCCATAGAGGCAATGACAATCATACAGGCTAGACATCTAGGGTTTAGCTATTACGATCTTGTGGTAGATCAAATCTTGTAATCCTCATATTCATAAAGATCAATGAAGCAGGAAGTAGGGTATTACCTCCATCAAGAGGGCCCGAACCTGCGTAAACATCGTGTCCCCCGTCTCCTGTTACCATCAACCTTAGACGCACAGCTCGGGACCCCCTACCCGAGATCCGCCGGTTTTGACACCGACATTGGTGCTTTCATTGAGAGTTTCATTGTGCGTCACGAGAAGGTTCGATGGCCCCATCAGTCATCTACAACAATTCCGCCTTGGGAGGAGTTTTTCTCCCTGGCCAGATCTTCGTATTCGGTGGCTTCGCACTGTGGGCCAACTCGCTTGGCCATCTAGAGCAGATCGACAGCTATGCCCCAGGTCACCAGATTAGTTTTGGGAATTTGGACTATGTAGCTGATATCTGAGGAGACTTGATCTTCCAAGGGTTCACGACTCCAACTTCCGCTCTGGCTTTAGATTCAGAGCGCGCCACCAGGTCCGAAGACGGGATTCTTGAACCCCCCGGACTCTCTGTGGCCACTAAGACAAGTATGGGAGAGCCGGAGGAAGTAGTGTCGCTGGCAACCATCGTGAAGCTAGACCCTTCTCCGGACACTCGTTCCGAACCTTCGGCGTCAGCTCAGCCAAGGAGTTTGCTTCCTGCCGCATTCCACGAATTTTCTTCTACCCGGCCAAACCTCGCCTTTAAGCGAGGCTCTGGACTTAATGCGATCCATTGTCATTACAGAGGAGCAACGTCTGAACTACGCCCATCCCGAACTAGGGGCTGACAGCAGGGAATTTTATGTCCCACCCACTGCCCACTTCATATCCACTATTGAAGACTTAACTGACATGCTCGATTACGGCTCCGAAGACATCGACGGTATGGATGACGATGCCAGAGAAGAGCAGGCCCAAAACCCGTCGTTTACCGGACGCTGGACGGCCACCTCTTCATATGGTGTGTACATGGTGGATACACCCAAGGAGGACAATGACGATAACAAGAAGAATCCAGTCGAGGATAAGCCTCCTGAGATACAACCAAAGCGCCCACGTCAGTGGCGCCGCTCTAAATCACACCGAGGAAAAGACAGCAATATCAGCACGAGAGACAATAATACTCTGGACGATGCCGAAGACGAAGAAGAACCCGTTGAGGGAGTCCTGGACTATGGGGTCCTCGGGCATCCGGCCTCTTAGCCATGGGCCGAACTGATGGGCCGTGAAGATGCGAAGACCGAAGACTGCACCCGTGTTCGTATGGGATTCTCCTTTGTGTGGAAGGCAAGCTTGGTGACCAAATATGTAGATTCCCTTCTTTGTAACCGACCTTGGGTAACCCTAGATCCTCCCGGTGTCTACATATACCGGAGCCGGATAGCGGTAGTCGAGGAGCAAGACGGCGACTCCTCCCCTATACTGAAGACGGACTATGTTCGGATCGACGACCCTGCAGAGCCGGATACCCACCAGCGAAAGGATGTGACCGGCCTTCTGAACATAGAATCGGACGGCGGGCATGAGCAATCAGAAGATACTCCGGAGCCCGAACTGTTAAGTCTGGAAAATCTTCAGACTACGGATCATCGTTTGGGTCAGGGTCCAGATTCAATTCCACCCACCCACCCAGACATAAGCGTGCTTATGAGCATACAACAACAGTCTCAGGAAATGGTCCGCCACTTCTGGGCCAGATTCCTCCTTGTCAAGGAGAAGGTTCAAGATTGCCGCGACGAGGACGCGATATCAGCGTTCTGCAACAATTGCACGGACGAAGGAATCCTCAACGCCAGTAATCGCCGCCACATACTACACTTTGCTGACTTGGCAACTATCATACAGAAGTACAGCGCATGGAAAGCGCCTGGGAAGATCAGGCAGCTTGCTGGGAGCCATCGGTCCCAACTCAACCTCTCGTCCAGACGAAAAGGGCGCATCCCTGTGACATGCCCAGTCCAATAGCCAAGAAATATAAACCCATTATGCGGAACGGAACCGTTCTGGACGGATGGCTCGATGGCCCATGCAAAATACACACAACACCTGATACCATATCAACCCACAACCTTAGAGCATGTTGGATACTCCGGCAGGTAGCCAAGAGCGGTGAGGACATCCTTACCAAAAATCCCCCAGAGCAACACACTTCAGAAGATGACGACCCCAGAGTATTGATGGTCTTCGAGTCATTCGCTTCAAACAATAAGCACAAAAGGGCACTCCATGACCTTGCCGAAGTCTGTCAAATCGCCGCAATAAACCCTTGGAACGACACAGCTATAACCTTTAATGCCGGTGACGAACCAAAATACAGGACAGTCCGAGCGCCAGCCGCGTTAGTCCTCAGTCCCATCGTGGATGGCTTTCGACTCACCAAGGTCCTCATGGACGGCGGTATTGGACTAAATCTCATATATGAGGATACAATCCACAAAATGGAAATAGACGGAAGCCGCATCGAGCAAAGCAGCACGACGTTCCGAGGAATCATTCCCAGTCGGGAGGCACGGTGCATAGGAAAAATCACACTTGACATGGTATTCGGCACGTCGGAGAATCATCGGTCTGAAGAAATAACCTTCCAAGTGGCTCCTTTCAGCAGTGGATACCGCGCCCTGTTGGGGCGAGATGCTTTTACACGCTTCCAAGCTATACCTCGTTACGGGTACATGAAGCTCAAAATGCCCGAACCAAGCGGCATAATCACTCTTGTCAGTAATCCGTACATAACACTCCGCGCCGAAAACAAAACCGCATCCCTGGTGAGGGAGTCCCGGACTAGGGCGTGTCCGGATAGCCGGACTATCGTCACGGCCGGACTCCAAGACTATGAAGATACAAGATTGAAGACTTTGTCCCGTGTCCGGATGGGACTTTCCTTGGCGTGGAAGGCAAGCTTGGCGATACGGATATGTAGATCTGCTACCATTGTAACCGACTCTATGTAACCCTAACTTATCCGGTGTCTATATAAACCGGAGGGTTTTAGTCCGTAGGACGAACAACAATCATACCATAGGCTAGCTTCTAGGGTTTAGCCTCCTTGATCTCGTGGTAGATCTACTATTGTACTACCCATATCATCAATATTAATCAAGGAGGAGTAGGGTATTACCTCCATCGAGAGGGCCCGAACCTGGGTAAAAACATTGTGTCCCTTGTCTCCTGTTACCATCCGCCTAGACGCACAGTTCGGGACCCCCTACTCGAGATCCGCGGTTTTGACACCGATATTGGTGCTTTCATTGAGAGTTCCTCTGCGTCGCCGTCGGGTAGGATGCCTCGTCGCCTTTTAAAGACGATTCCATCGCCAAAGAAGCCTTGGCCATCGGTCGACTCTTCGCTAGGCGGTTTTCTCATGACCGCTAGTTCGGCTGCCGCTACCGACGATGACCTCTCGAGTCATCGAAACCAATCTCCATGTTAGTTGAACTTGCGAGCAGTTAGATCTGATCGAGCTCTCCTCTGTAAGCGAGCTCTTGGATCGCATCGCCGCATACAGGAGTCGCCATGACACGACCGGATCGGGCCTAAAACCGATCTGAGAGAGATCAACTCTCCCCAGGCTACCCATCATGTTGCTGTGTTAGAGGAGCAATGCGGCGACTCTTCTCCTATCTTAAGGGATTCCCGATCCCTCCATGCCGAATTCCCGATCCCTCCATGCCGGATTCCTGCGGAGGGACGGATGCTGATCAAGCCCTGAACTTAAAGTCAGGCGGCGGGTCGGACTCATTGTATAGCACCCAAAAATCCAAACTTCCGAGTTCGGAAACTTCCCGGCCCTTGAGTCCTAAATTGGACGGGTTTCCGGATTTAGTGCCACCTGCCCACCCAAAAATTAGCGATCTCTCTCGAATTCGCAAGAGCCCGCCAAACAAGACATCATTCTTGGGCGATTCCTCCCGGTTATGAACAGGATAAAGGACTGCCTAGAGGAGGACGCAATTCCAATCTTCTGCAATAATTGCACGGACAAGGGAATCCTAAACGCCATAAGTCATCGCGAAATTACACGCTTTTCTGACTTGGTGACCATCGTACAAAATTACTGTGCGATGGAGAGCGCCTGGAAAACCGAAAGTAAATTTTGGGATAATCCGGCCCCGAATACATCCCTAGTCCGGAACAAAAGTGTGCATCATTATCAAGCACATGGGTTGAATACCAAAAAACCAAAACCCCCTAAAGGGTACGGAACCGTACTGGAGGGTTGGCTAAACGGACCCTGGAAAATTCATAGCATAGAGGGCGCCACTCCAACTCATAGCCTTCGAGCATGTTGGATACTACGGCAGGTGGCCAAAAGTGGTGAAGAGCTTCTAGCTTCAGAATCCCAGCCCAAAGAACACCAAAGACGGTGTTAACAGTCTTCGAGACTTTCGCATCAAATAACATGCAAAACGACAACTCCGCAACCTTGCGAAGTCTACCAAGTAGCAACAATAAACCATGGGTGACACGGCTATTACCTTCAATGCCGTGATTTAACGTAAATTCGAACTGCCCGGGCACCAGCCGCATTGGTCCTCACCGATAGTAGGCGGCTTTGCCGCCTTACTAAGGTACTCATGGATGGCGGCAGCGGACTAAACCTCATCTATGAGGAAACCCTCCGAAAAATGGAAATAGATTGGAACCGCATTGAGCGAAGCAGCACAACCTTTAGAGGAATAATCCCCAGCCGGGAAGCATGCTGCACAGGAAAAATCACGCTAGACGTAGTGCTTTATTAGGACGAGAGGCATTCACAATTTTTCAAGCTATACCCCATTATGGGTACATGAAGCTTAAAATGCCTGGTCCCAACGGAATCATCACTCTCGCTAGTGATCCGAACATAGCACTCCGCTACCGAAAATAAGACAGCCGCACTAGCCCTCGAGGCACTATCAAAGCCCTAGCGGCCGAGGAACTCACCGTGATGCGCTCCACGGTGAATAGGGACGATGTGATACTTGATAAAAGATCCAAGTCCACCTCTTTTAAACCAGCGGATGAAATAGTCAAATTCCAAGTCCACCCAACGGATTCGCAAAGACGGCCTCCATCGGGGCACAATTAAACCACGATGTAGACGCCAGACCACGAGAATTTCTACAAGAAAGCTGGGACATCTTTGCTGGCACCTTCCGGACATGCCAGGAATCCCACGCCACCGGCCGAGCACAGCCTAAATATCCTAAAAGGATTCAAGCCAGTCAAACAAGCTCTTCGGCGCTTTTCCGAACCCAAGAGACAGGCCATGGGAGAGGAGCTAGCCAAACTTTTGGAGGCCGGATTCATCAGAGATATAAAACATCCGGACTGGCTAGCGAACCTGGTGATGGTACCAAAGAAGGATAAATCCTGGCTCCTATGTGTTGATTTCAAAGACCTTAATAAGGCTCGCCCAAAGGATCCCTCCCCCTCCCTCGAATTGATCAAATATTGACGCTACAGCAGGACACGACTCATTGTTCTTCCTCGACGCGTACCCCGGCTACCACCAAATCAAGATGGCGGCGCCAGACCAAGCTGCAACAGCATTCATCACTTTATACGGCCCGTTCTGCTTCAACACAATGCCCTTTGGGCTCAAAATGCCGGCGCAACATATCAGCGCATGATTCAGACATGTCTGGCAAACCAGATCGGCAAAACGGTGGAAGCATATGTAGATGACGTGGTCATCAAAACCAAGCACGTCGAAACTCTAGTAGACGACTTGAGGCTCACATTCGACAATCTTGAAAATATGACATCAAGCTCAATCCGGAAAAATGCGTCTTCGGCGTTCCAGCCGGAAAGCTCCTGGGCTTCATTGTGTCCGGTAGAGGAATTGAGGCAAACCCAGCCAAGATTCGAGCTCTGTCACAATTGGATATTCCAAAAGACCTCAAACAAATACAAAAATTGACGGGATGCGTAGCGGCTCTAAGCCGCTTTATCTCCCGTTTAGGAGAAAAGGCATTACCTCTTTACCGCCTCCTCCGCCGCACCGAACACTTCGAGTGGACGGATGCCGCCACGGCCGGACTCGAAGAAATAAAGGCCATTTTGGCAAAAAATCCGGTCCTGGCCGCGCCCAACGTGGGCGAACCAATGCTATTATACATCACCGCAACACATCAAGTTGTCACCGCAGTGCTCGTTGTCGATCGAGAAACGGACGGACACCGGTTCCCTATTCAAAAACCGGTTTATTATGTGTCCACTGTCCTAACTCCATGCAAGTCCCGGTACCCACACTATCAAAAGATAGCATACACGGTGTTCATGGCATCCCAGAAGATGCGACACTACTTTCAAGAGTGTTCGATAACAGTAGCCTCTGAAGTACCTCTTAATGACATTATAAACAACCGCGACGTGATGGGCCGGATTGCTAAATGGGCCATAGAGCTCCTCCCATTCGACATAACTTATAAGCCACGACGAGCTATTAAGTCGCAGGTTTTGGCCCACTTCGTGGCTGAATGGACTGAAGCCGAACTCCCTAAAGAGTACGCGCATACTCCAATTGGATCATGCACTTTGACGGCTCCAAAATGTTGGCTGGCACGGGCTGGCGTCGTCCTGACGTCCCCAACCGGGGACACAGTCCAATACGTCCTTCAGATAATGTATACGGACTCCAACAACGCAGCCGAATACGAGGCCCTTCTGCACGGCCTCCGGATTGCAGGCTCCATGGGCATTCAATGCCTAGAGGTGCGCGGGGATTCGAACCTCGCAATATCTCAAATAAACAGAGACTTTGACGCCAAAGATCCTAAAATAGCAGCATACCGCAATGCGGTCCTAAAAATGTGAGCACGGTTCGAAGGGCTCGAATTTCATCATATAGCCCGAGATAATAACCAGGTAGCGGATATATTGGTGCGCATCGGTGCAAAACGCGATGCTGTCCCACCCAATATCTTTCTGGAATGGCTGTTCAAGCCATCCGTACTATGGGAACGGGAGTCCGGCAATATCAATCCGGACCCAACTGCACTGCCTGACGCCGAACACTCTGACATAACCGAAGGCTCTGCCCCCGAGATAACACCCTCCGCTCACGAAATAATGGCGGTTATCGCCCCGTGGACGGAACCATTCCTAGCCTACCTAACTAGGCAGGAACTCCGCGAAGACCAAAATGAGGCTCGCTGCATAGTACGGCGCTCTAAAGCCTATAAAGTCCATGAGGGAGAGCTTTATAAGAAAAGCACTACCGGAGTCCTTCAAAGGTGTATCTCCGAAGAGGAAGGGCAAAACCTCTGGCTGAAATTCATGCCGGACCGAGTGGGCACCACGCCGCAGCCCGGCCCTTGTAGGCAAGGCCTTCCAGACAGGATTTTATTGGCCGACGGCCCGGCAGATGCGCAGGACTTAGTCCAACGATGCGTCGGTTATGTAGCTCTTTGCTAACCAAAGCCACATGCCACCGCCGCCCTTAAAACTATACCCATCACCGGCCGTTCACGGTGCTGGGGCTTGACATGGTTGGACCCCTCAAGGGAGGAACCCACAAGCAAAAATACCTATTGGTCATGGTGGATAAATTCACCAAGTGGATAGAAGCCAAGCCTGTTAAAACGGCCGAATCCGGACCAGTGATAGACTTCATATCAGGGATAGTGCACCGTTACGGTGTCCCCCACAATATCATCACTGATAATGGCACCAACTTCACGGCCGATGAGGTCAAATCATGGTGCAAAAACATGGGCATCAAGCTCGACACGCCTCGCCTATCACCCTCAAACCAACGGCCAAGTCGAACGGGCAAATGGTCTAATAATGAGCGGCATTAAACCCAGACTAGTGCGGTCCCTCAAGGAATCTAACACGCACTGGGTTGAGGAGCTCGACTCCGTACTCTGGGGGCTGCGGACCACGCCGAATCGTACTACCGGATTCACACCATTCTTCATGGTGTACGGCGCAGAGGTAGTCTTGCCCTGCGACATAATACATGACTCACCTCGAGTGCGCATGTACGAAGAAAGAGAAGCCGAGCTTGATCAGCAGGACAGTTTGGACGCATTGGAGGAGGAGCGCGACGTGGCAAAAGCTCGTTCCGCATTCTATCAACAGCAGGCTCGAAGATATCAAAGCAGGGAAGTACAGGCCAAACCTTATAACGTTGGCGAACTAGTTCTATGCCTGCCGGACAAGAAAAAGGACAAACTCAAGCCCAAATGGGAAGGTCCCTTCATCATCGACCAGGTCCTGACCGGCGTGGTATACCGTCTGCGAAACGCATCGGATAACCGACTCGAGCCAAACCCATGGAACGCAGCCCGTCTACGAAGATTCTACGCCTAAGTGCCGAACTCCAAGTTCGTCTCCTTCTTCCGTCCGCATTTTTTTTATTTTTTGCTTTTTGCTGTCTTTTATTTCTCTCCTTCCTCCTTCTTCTTCTTGTAGCCTCTAGAGGCTCGTTTGCGCTTTTTATGACACACTTGACGCTATTGTCTGCGCTCATTATACCTGGGGGCTTCTTTAACAGAAGCTTATTCATACGGGCTTTCATGCCCAACACATGCGTTAAACTTCCGCATGTACCTTTTTTTCACCATTATATGCATCGATATGACTTAAGTTTTGGCCAAGCTGGGTTGCCTGGCTCCTGTGCTTACCCCTACGTTCCCGATTGTTCGGCTAGGTGGTAAAGGGAGCACCTCTGCGATTGATAGTGACGGTCACCGAATGTGTACCTCGACCGGGTGAAGCCGAAAGCTAAGCGTTCTTAAGGGAATATCCGGTCGGTGAACCGAAAGATGATTTTTAACTATTTACCCATCTGCCCCCGTAAGATTTTCTGCTTTTATAGCAGCTTTGACATGCACTTTAGGGCATGCATCCCAGCGAAAAGGAACCCTTAACGGAACTATTCTCCTGGAAGATGTTTCTTACTACCCATGTAATATAACATAACTAGTTGGGCACTTATGCGATATAGCAACAATGACCCCTACGCCTGGTCTCCTTGCATACCACGGTTCTTATATAACCACGAAGGTATTCGGACACACTCCGGACTATTGGGTCCGGAGGTCGAAGCGAAAAGGTCCGCTATGACAAACAATCTACAATCTGGCTAGAAGACATTCTTTCATGTCATATTTTTACATAGTCAATTCGACTCATTGTATTCCCACTCAATGCCATCTAATAGGCTATCTAATTTACAATCTTGCTAGGAATACTTGGCGGCCAATTCTACTTGGCCGTACACTAAGCTTACAGGGATCTCCATCCCATCCGGCCCCACAGGTCCGACCTCGGCCATGTGGTTTGGGTCATAACCGTGTACCGCGTCTTTACCATGGCCTGTGCTTCCTGGCGCCTTTGACGGCAGGCCGATATCTTCCATAGCCGGAAGCGCCATTGCTCCTTGAAGCTGCTCCGCCAGCTCCCTAATGCCTTCGGCAGGGAGAAAGATGGCCACAAGGCCTGGCCGATGCCTTTCATCACTGCCGGACTCGCTCGTGGAGTCGGCAGTTCGGGAAGAAGATCACCCGAAGAATTGGGCATCTCCTCCTCAGGACGACCTGTGAGCAAACCTACATACATGTTTATGTTAGTCGCCTTCCTCGCCGAACTCTTTTAAAGTTTGCTCAAGCACTTACTGAAAATGCCGCGACGAAGCCGCCGATTCTCCTTTACGAAGTCAGTTAACTGGGCACGAACATCCTTTAGTTCCTCACCCAACTTGGTGTTGGCGTCTTGGAGGTTATTCTGCTCCTGCCGCACCCTCGTAAGCACGCTCTCGCCGGCCTTTAACTGGCGTAAGAGTTGTTGCCTGTCCAGATCTAGTCCGGCGCCATCTGCAATGTTTTTGTCAGATTTACACACCCGCCGCACTTCATAAATTATTTATCTTCCGAAGCGTATATTACCAGAGGGGGTCTTTGTGGCTCCCCCCGTAGCGGCTAGTGCGGCCTCAAGTTGGGCCCTGCACTCTTCCAGCTCCTGAGACAGTCGGGTATTCTTTTCTGTAAGATCCTACATAACAAATGATCCTTAAATCAGTTATTCTAACTATTTTAAGTCTAGGGGGCTACTGGCATATATAACTATCAAATTTCCTTACCCGTATGTCCTTCACATGCGCATCTCCCAAATCAAAGGCATTCAAGGCCTCTGGGGAGAAACATGCGTCACGAAGAACTGTCCGGCGGCGCCTGTGATTCAAGGCGCTCTCCACCTCGGAGTTGGTGGCGGACAACCTGTCGGCATCCTCTGTCGGAGGAGCATTCGACGCACGTCTCGTGCTCGCCTCAGCCTCCGGACCCAGCTTTGAAGCTTGTCCGGTGAAGGTTCGATCGGCAGCCTCTCCGGACTCAGTCCGGCGAGCGCTCTTTTTCCTGAAAAGAGCATCAGTGTTAGTACGCCTTCCAGGAATCAATCCTGGGAGTATGGTGACATGCCATACCGTTGCGGCGGAGTTTCGATCCGGACCGCACTTCTTTTTAGCCTGCGGGGCCGCACTGTCCTTTTTTGGCTAGCCGCCGCGAGCTCGGCTTCCTGCCTCGAAGGTACCCCCTGCGAAGCACCATTGGTATTCAGTGATCAAAAATAAGCATGGATGGGTTGTTATCAGGGTTTTGGGATCTCGGACTCATTTACCTGTGAGGCTGGAAGTATTCCGGGGTAATCAGCCGTAATGGCAACCAACGCATTATCAATGCTAAGTTGGTGGAATACCCCGTCGATCAACTCCACCTTTATATCCGGATCCTCTTGGAGGTCGGATCGAGGGACCGCCCGGATCCTCGGGTTGTGGGGCGGGCTGTGTATCTTCTCCATATCCGCGTAGTTCCCGCAGAAACCACGAAATGAGATATTTAACCATGGGAACATGGATCGGATAGGTCACAAAGATGTTTGCTTACCCAGCTTCGAGGATTATTCAAGAAAACTCCTTCGATTGATTGACACGGAGGAAATCCTCCTCCTCCCCTTTATACATAGTGCATAAGATCTTCACCAGTTGGTGACCGATCCTCGCCCTTTATGACCATGGCGGGTGGCATCGTCCTCCCGTTGAAGTCCCACATGGGATGGCCCTGTATTGGAGCGGCTGCACTCTCATAATGCAGATTGCCATGACTCCTGTCATGGTCAATCCGGCATGAGCCAGTAACCTTATTCGGCTCATCAAATAACGGACATCCCGGTCATCTTCTCTCCGGAGGCTCCGAGGGCGCCAGCTTAGGCGCTTCTTCAGAGGAGCATTGCTGAACACGGGAAGACCGATCCGAACAGGATCCGGCAGCGGGACGTCCTCCATGTAAAACCATTCCGAAGGCCAGTCTTCGGACGCCTTCTTTGGGGTTCCGGATAGGTATCCGGTCCAGGCGATGCGCCATAGCTCGGCTCCGCCCACTTGATATATTGACCCCTCATGAGAACGGGGTACTAGGCAGAATATTCTCTTCCACAGCCCGAAATGAGCCTCGACGCCCAGGAACAGTTCACAAAGGGCCACGAAGCCCGCGATGTGCAAGATGGAGGCAGGAGTAAGATGGTGCAATTGGAGGCCGTAGAACTCCCAGAGCCCCCGGAGAAACGGATGGATTGGAAATCCGAGTCCTCTTACTAGATAAGAGATGAAGCACACCCGCTCTCCTTTAGAGTGATCGGGGACGCTCTCCGCTTGCTTTTCGCCCTTCTCGGTGGCATGTCCGACTCGAACCGGAACCATGAAGGCCGGAGGGAGAAATCCCTTGGCTTGGAGTATAACTAGCTCGCTATGCGGGACTGAGCATCTCTCCCAATTTCCTGGCTGGGGGCTGGGAGCGCGAAAGGAGGAGCTGCGTCGACTGTCCATGATGGAATGGGCTTTGATCAGAGGCGCTCCGATGAAAGCTCGCAAAGGGGGATGGTGTGACTCAGATCTAGATCCTTGCCCTTTTATAAGCGGCTCATTTGCTTGGCTAGGGGGTAATTGTAAAAATACCCTGGCTTTTCGCGTTCATTCAAACACGTGGAAGATGGCCATTATTGGGCGCAGAAGCCGAGGAAGGCAGCATTTATCAGAAGCCGGACACTATTCGACAAGTATATGGAATTTGGAGAACAACCCGCCTCGCAATGCCGAAGACAATCAACGTGCCGGACTCATCGTCATTGAAGCCTGGTTCGGGGGCTACTGAGGGAGTCCCGGACTAGGGGGTGTCCGGATAGCCGGACTATCGCCACGGCGGACTCCAATAATATGAAGATACAAGATTGAATACTTCGTCCCGTATCCGGATGGGACTTTCCTTGGCGTGGAAGGCAAGCTTGGCGATACGGATATGTAGATCTTCTACCATTGTAACCGACTCTGTGTAACCCTAACCTATCCGGTGTCTATATAAACCGGAGGGTTTTAGTCCGTAGGACGAACAACAATCATACCATAGGCTAGCTTCTAGGGTTTGGCCTCCTTGATCTCGTGGTAGATCTACTCTTGTACTACCCATATAATCAATATTAATCAAGCAGGAGTAGGGTATTACCTCCACCGAGAGGGCCCGAACTTGGGTAAAAACATCGTGTCCCTTCTCTCCTGTTACCATCCGCCTAGACGCACAGTTCGGGACCGCCTACCCGAGATCCGCCGGTTTTAACACCGACACCTGGCCTTTGAGGCATTATCTGAAGCCCTCGCGGCCGAAGAATTAACCGCACTGCGCTCCACGGTGGATAGGTACGATGTGATCTTAGACAAATGACCCATATCCACCTCCTTCAAACCGGCAGAAGAAATAGTCAAATTCCAGGTCCACCCAACGGACCCCAAGAAGACAACATCTATTGCAGCACAACTAGACCCAACGGTCGACGCTGCGCTATGGGATTTCCGTCGCGAAAACTGCGATATATTCACCTGGCACGCTTCTGATATGCCTGGAATCCCACGCAAGCTAGCCGAACATAGCCTCAATATATTAAAGGGATACAAACTAGTCAAACAAGCACTGTGGCGCTTTTCCGAACCCAAACGCCAAGCTATGGGGGAGGATCTAGCCAAACTAATTGAGGCCGGATTCATTAGAGAAATAAAACATCCGGACTGGCTGGCAAACCTGGTGATGGTACCAAAGAAGGACAAATCCTAGCGCCTGTGCGTCGATTTTAAAGACCTCAATAAGGCTTGCCCTAAAGATCCCTTCCCCCTCCCCCGCATTGATCAAATCATTGATGCTACCACGGGACATGACTCAATATGTTTCCTCGATGCATATTCCGGATACCATCAAAATGAAGGAGTCTGATCAAGCTTCAACAGCATTCATTACCCCATATGGGCAATTCTGCTTCAACACCATGCCCTTCGGGCTCAAGAACGCTGGCGCCGCATACCAACGCATGATTAAAACATGCCTGGAGAATCATATCGGCAAGACAGTTGAAGCTTATGTGGACAAAGTCGTCATCAAAACTAGGCACGTCGAAACACTAATAGATGATTTACGTATCACATTCAACAACCTCCGCGTGTATGACATTAAGCTCAATCCGGAAAAGTGCATTTCTTGCGTCTCTGCTAGAAAACTGCTGGGCTTTATCGTTTCCAATAGAGGAATTGAAGCAAATCCAGCCAAAATCCGAGCTCTGTCACAATTGGCTATGCCAACAGACCTTAAACAAGTCCAATAACTCGCGGGTTGCGTGGCAGCTCTAAGCCACTTTATCTCCAGATTTGGAGAAAAGGCACTACCACTCTATCGCCTTCTACGGCGAACCGATCACTTGAAATGGACGGACGCGGCAACAGCTGGACTGGAAGAAATAATAACCCTTCTATTATAGAACCCAATCCTGGCCGCGCCAAACGTCGGCGAACCCATGTTACTATACATATCGACAACACATCAGGTGGTGAGCGCCGTGCTCGTCATTGAACGAGAACAGGACGGACACAAATTCGCGCTTCAGAAGCCAGTATACTACGTATCCACTTTCCTTACACCATGCAAATCCCGGTACCCCCATTATCAAAAGATAGCATACGCGGTCTTCATGGCATCCCGAAAGCTACGACACTACTTCCAGGAGTGTTCGATCACGGTGGCTTCCGAAGTACCACTCAACGATATAATAAACAACCGCGATGCCATGGGCCGGATTGCTAAATGGGCCATTGAGCTCCTTCCATTTGATATTACATACAAACCACGTCGAGCTATTAAATCCCAAATACTGGCTGACTTCGTCGCCGAATGGACAGAGGCCGAACTCCCTAAAGAGTATGGCACATATTCCAATTGGGTTATGTATTTCGATGGCTCCAAAATGTTGGCAGGACTAGGAGCGGCCGTCGTTTTAACGTCTCCTACTGGAGACTTTGTTCAGTACGTACACCAAATACTATACACAGACTCCAACAACGCAGCCGAATACGAGGCCTTATTGCATGGTCTCCGGATGGCTGTCTCCATGGGCATACAACGCCTAGAGGTGCGCGGGGACTCAAACCTTGCAATATCTCAAATAAATGGAGATTTCAGTGCCAAAGATCCAAAGATGGCAGCTTATCGTAATGCCGTGCTAAAAATGCCGGCTCGGTTCGAGGGGCTTGAGTTCCATCATGCGGCCCGTGAAAGTAATCAAGCGGCGGCTGTTCTCGCTCGTATTGGCGCCAAGCGCTACCCCGTCACACCTAATATATTTCTGGAAAGGCTTTTTAAGCCATCCATGGTGTGGCAAGGGGAAAGCGGCAACACTAGTCAGGATCCAAGCACAACCCCAGATGCCGAACACACAGATATCATCGGCAGCTCAGCCACCAAAATAACACCGTCGACCCATCTCATTATGGCAATCATTGCCCCATGGACCGAACCTTTCCTGGCCTACCTTAATAGGAAAGAACTTCCTGAGGGTCAGAATGAGGCCCGCCGCATTGTCCGCCGTTCGAAGGCCTACAAGGTTCACGACGGAGAGATCTATAAGAAAAGCGCTACCGGAGTCCTTCAAAGGTGTATCTCCAAGGAGGAGGGGTGACAGCTCCTGGCTGAGATTCATGCCGGTCTCGGCGATCACCACGCCACAGCTCGGGCCCTTGTTAGCAAGGCCTTCCGTAAAGGATTCTATTGGTCGACGGCCCGAACAGATGCACAGGACCTTGTCCAATGTTGCGTCAGATGCCAACTCTTCGCGAATCAAAGCCATATGCCCCCACTGTCCTACAAACAATCCCCATCACTTGGCCTTTTGCGGTCTGGGGACTGGACATGGTAGGACCCCATAAAGCAGGAAGTAATAATAAAAATATCTGCTGGTCATGGTGGACAAATTCACCAAGTGGATAGAAGCCAAACAAGTTAAAACAGCCGAAGACGGACCAGTAATAGACTTTATATCCGGCATCATACACAGTTATAGTGTTCCACACAGCATCATCACTAATAGCGGCTCCAACTTCACAGCCGACAAAGTCAAAACCTGGTCCGCTAATCTGGGCATCAAGCTGGATTACGCCTCTGTTTATCATCCACAGACAAACGGTCAAGTCGAAAAAGCCAATGGTCTTATTATGAGCGGCATTAAGCCTAGATTAGTGCAGTCTTCGAAAGAATCAGACAAGCACTGGGTTGAGGAGCTCGACTCCGTACTCTGGGGGCTGCGGACCACGCCCAATCGCACTACCGGATACACACCTTTCTTCATGGTGTACGGCGCAGAAGCAGTGTTACCCTGCGACATTATTCATGACTCACCTCGAGTGCACATGTTCGAAGAGAGAGAAGCCGAGCTCGATCGGCGGGACAGCGTAGATGCCCTAGAGGAGGAGCGCGACATCGCAAAAGCCTGCTCCGCATTTTATCAACAGCAGGCTCGCAGATATCAAAGCAAAGAAGTGCGGGCCAAAACTTATAACGTCGGCGAACTCGTTCTACGCCTGCCGGAGAAGAAAAAGGACAAACTCAAGCCCAAGTGGGAGGGTCCCTTCATCATCGACGAAGTTCTCACCGGAGGGGCGTACCGCTTGCGTGATGCGTCAGACAATCGACTAGAGCCGAACCCCTGGAATGCGGCCAGACTCCGAAGATTCTATGCCTAGCGTCGAAATCTTTGTTCGTTTCCTTCCCCCTATTGTTTCCGTCATTTTTTTCTCTCTTTTTGTTTTTTCTCTTTAGCCTTAAAATCTTTCGTGCAGTTAGACCGTGCGCCCCCGACGCATACATCTTCAAGTATGTACGTGTATTATACCTGGGGGCTTCTTTGATAGAAGCTTGTCATTATTATTTTCCGAGCAACTAGGTCATCACATATGCATTTTCTCCCATATGTACAAGTTTTGGCCAAGCTGGGTTGCCTGGCTCCTATACTTATGCCCTACGTTCCCGTTAGTTCGGCTAGGGCATAAAGGGAACACCTCTATGATTGTTACTGCCGGGTCATCCGAATGTGTACCTCAGACTGGGTGAAGCCGAAAGCTAGCATTCTTAAGGGAATATTCGATCGATGAACTAAAGGTGTTTTTGCATTCATTCCATCGTGAACCCCCAGAAGCTATACACATTGTGATTTCTTCATCACAGTCCGTACATGCACATCGATGCATGCACACCCGGGGAAAGGAAACCTTAATGGAACTATTCTCTCTGGAAGATGTTTCTTACAATTTTAATGTAATATAACATAACTAGATGGATACAACTTGTCTGTGTAAGCAACTATGACCCCTACGACTGGTTTTTATGCATACCCCGGTTTATTTTGCCACTCAGGTATTCGGAAAACACTCTGCACCTTCGGGTCGAGAGGTCGAAGTGAAATGGTCGGCCATGACAATCATTTACAATCTAGCTAGAAGGAAAGTACATAGTCACTTAGGACTTAAAAACTTCCACCTCTATACCGTCCAACAGGCGGTCTAACTTACTATCCTATTGGGAATATCTAGCAGCCACCTCTACTTGGTCATTTACTAAACTAACGGGAATGTCTTCCCCATTTGACCCTAGCAATCCGACCTGGGCCATGTGATTTGGATCCAGCTTGGTATACTGCGTTTTCACCATGGCCCAGGCCTCTCACACACCCTCCCGGCAGGTCGATATCTTCCATAGTCGGATACGCAGCCGCGCTCCGTTGAACAGCTCTACAAGCTCCTCCATACTCCCTTAAGGGGAGGAGGATGGCCATAATTCCTTGGTTACACTCTGCATCACCTGTCGAGCTTATTCGTGCAATTGCGACAGCCCTTGCAGAAGATCACTTGATGATCCGGACACCTCCTCTTCGGGATGGCCCGTCGACGTACCTGCGATCAAAGCTATATCAGCTACTTTTACCTCCAAACTATTATAAGGTAAATTCGGCCACGTACTGAATATGCCGCCTCGCAGCTTTTTATTCTCCTTCACGGAGTCGGCTAGCTGGGCCCGCACATCTTTCAGTTCTTTGCCCGGTTTGGTGTTTGAATCCTGGAGTTTTTTTTCTCCTCTTTGGCTCGGGCCGGAACACGCTCGCCTGCGGCACATAATCTTTTTGCCTCTTTCTCTCCTGCTTGAGCGATTGTCAACTTCTCTTCCAGTTGATCTGATGATCCTATTATGAGATAAGCACCAGTATTAGCACGGCTGGTATATAATTGTTATTCTTTGATGGAGGGGAACATTACAAGAAGATGCCTTCTTGGACTTTTTCAGTTCGGCGGTAGCAACATTTAGCTGTGTCCTACACTGCTCCAGCTCTAGAGCTAGCAGGTTGTTCTTCTTCATAACAACCTGGTCATACAACGATCCTTTAATCACTTGGGACAACTGCTTTCAGTCTCGGGGGCTACTAGCATGTGGCTATCCTATTCGGACAAAAGAAACCTTACCTGCACATCCGTTAAATGTTGCTTTCTGGTTCGGCCCAGCCCATCTCGAGTAGCTCGGATGTATGCGTCAGCCGAGCTAAAGGCATCAAACACATCTCTTGAGAAGCCAAGGTCCCGTAAAACGGTCCTCCAGCGCCGATGATTCATGGTGCTCTCCACTTCCGAGTTGCTGACGGACATATCTTCCGAGCCCTCGGCCAAAGGACAGTCCAGTGTCATTGCCGTATTGGCCCCCGTCTCTCCGGCAGGGTCTACGCCCCAGCTGTTGGGTGTATGATTGGCCAAATTCCCGGTCATAGTTCGGCGAACCTTTTTCTAATACAGGACAAACATAACAGTCACAGATGGATGTGACTACTAAAGCATACTTTCAAATCCATACCTCTTCGACGAAGGCCCGACCGTGTCTTCACCTGTCTTCCTTTTAGAGGCCTTGCTCGGCGCGGGAGCCGCTCTCTTTGGAGTCGACCCCAGGGTAGCATGACACGCCGGACGCCTCCCTTTGGAGCATGAGACAGTGCGGTGGGTGAGGAAGTGCGAGGAAACTCTTTCGAGGGGGATTTCTCCTGATGACTTACGTGCGAAGCAGGAAGAAGACCAGGGTAATCGGTGATAATGGCCACTTACGTGCCAACGTAGCTCGCCTGGTAAAACACCCCTTCCGCAAGTACCTCGGTGGTCCTCTTCAAACCTAGGATCAAGCTGCCGGTTGTGGTTCTCTGGCTGTGGGGCGGGGCTGTGGAACCCCTCGGTAATCTTTCGCCAATGCTGTTATAAATAGACGGATTAAGAATTCATTAAAGATGACTTGGAAAGCGGAATGAGTAAAAGCAGAGGGGTCAACACTTACCCAGCTGGGAGGGTCATACACAGAATACCCATCTCTGCGCTTGATGCGAAGGAATTCCTCCTCCTCCCCTTTAAACAGCCCGGCCAGTATCTTGGCCATAGCGGCGGGGGTGTCCGGACCTTTCCGACCACAGAGGGAGGCATCGTCCTCACCATTATAGTGCCAAATTGGGAGCCCTCTATATTGAAGGGGCTGAACCCCTCGTACTATTGATGTCGCTAGTACCTCGACTATTGTTAATCCAGACTGAGCAAGCATCTTTGTCTTGCTCATGAGCTGACCAATTTCTTCACTGTCATCCTCTTCAAGACTCCGGGGACGCCAACTATGGCGTTTCCTTAGCGGAACTCTTGCAAATTCGGGAAGGCCCTTCCAAACTGGGTCAGGAAGTGCGACGTCCTCAATGTAGAACCATTCGGAAGGCCATTCTTCAGATGCCTTCCTTGGTGTGCCGGACAGGTATCCGGTATCGGTGATGCGCCATATTTCGGCTCCACCCACTTCAAATATTGACCCCTCGTGGTTGCGCGGGACAAGATAGAACAACTTTCTCCACAGTTCAAAATGGGCCTCAATACCCAGAAATAGCTCGCATAAAGCAACATAACCCACAATCTGCAGGATAGAGGCGGGAGTAAAACTATGCAGTTGGAGGCCATAATATTGCAGAAGCCCTCGGAGGAACAGATGAATTGGAAACCCGACGCCTGTTAGCAGATAAGGGACGAAACACACTCGCTCCCCCCTAGATGGATTGGGGAAGTCCTCTGCATGGGTCTCGCCATTAAAGGAGGCCAGCCCTGCTAGAACAGGGACCAGATCTATGGGGGGAAGAAATCCCTGCATTTGCAACTTCGCCAATTGACCGTGGGACACAGAGCACCTCTCCCACTCACCTTTCTCTGGGTCGGAATAGTAGGAGGAGCTGGGAATGCTAGCCATGTTGTGATGACCCTTCCTAGCAGTCTCTGAGGATTTTCTCCGCGTGATGCCGAATGGATCCAAGATCCAATCTCTTTAAATAGACGCTCTTTCTTGCATGGCCAGGGTGTTATTTGCAAAAATGTCACAGCCCCAGATCAGCCCTAGCTTGATTTTATTGCATCCATGCATCATGTTTGAATTTTCATGAAATTTGAAATGGGGATGACCAAGCCCTAGCACTAAAACAATTCAAATAGGTTCAACTTCAAAGTATCTTCAAAGAACCCAAATTGGTTTGCAAAAATGTTCATGATTAATGGAAAAGGTGAAAACCATATCCAGAGGTGATGGATATTTTTCCAAGACATTTTGGATTTTGAATAAACCATATTGTATTTGAATTGGGGAATTGAGAGCCCAGGAATCATTTAAAATAAATGATCAACATTTAAAAATTGCTTCAAATGTTCCAAGGAAATGTTCCTTTTCAGCTTTAATAAAATATTGGCAAGAATAAAATTCAAACCAATATTTTTGGAGTGACTGAAACATTTTATTTTGGGCCTTTGAATTAATTCAATAACTACTTGCATTGGATATATATTTGATATATAAATAATATATGTCCAATAATTACGAACATTTTATGTGGTTTGGTATATTTTAGTTCTAGCCACATAACTATTTTCAGGATTTTATAAAATGGTTTAGTATTTTACTAAACTAAAACAAAACAGAAAATAGAAAACAGAAAACAATAAAAGGAGCAGAACTCACTGACCTACAGGCGCCCAACCGCCCAGCCTTCTCCCCTCCCTCGCTTGGCCCGGTTGGTGGCCCAGGCCCACCAACCGCCACGCCATTGCTCTCCTACCTCTGCCAAGAGGGCGAGGAGGGATGACGGCGACAGCGCCGAGCTCGCCACCTCCTCCTGCTCGCTGCTGGCTACCCCTCGACGCCCGGGAGGCGCCACGCCTCCCCGAACCCCTCGTCCTCTTTCCTCTCTCCTGGACCATCTCCTCCCTGCTCTCTCTCCCCACGACGCCACCGAACGGCCGCCCGACGCCGATCGCCCGTACCCATGCCACCGCCACCCCTCTCCTCCCGGCATGCCCCGAGCTCCGCTGAGCCTCTCTCCCCTCCTCCCCGAGCCGCCCGACCCCGGAGCGCCCCGAGGCGCCGCCCCGCCACTTTCCCCTTCTCGACCCGCCGGACTTCATCGACAAATTAAATCGGCTCCGGTGCCTCCCGAGCTCGCCGATGCCATCGTCGCACTCACGGTGAGCCCCAGTCGTTCCCCTCTTCCCCGACTCGTTCCCTCCCCTAGCCACTTGTTTCCATCGTGGCCGAAACCCACCGCCCGAGCTTGTCGCCGGCGTCGCTCCGGCGACCATATGGTCATTCCGGTCGACCAACATGTCCGCCGCATCACGTAGAAACCTCGCTAAGCGCCTCAGCTTCTGCGTTTGCACGCCGCAACCCCAACCCCGCACATGGCGAACTCCGCGGCCGCCAACCTCGTCGCCAAGCGTCGATCCCGACTGGCCCCGAGCTCAAGCCACTCCACCAAGAGCCTCGGCTCATCCCGGCTCCACGTAGGTACCCTCCCGACCCTTTTGGTGGCGGAGCGGCAAAATGCACTTGCGCCGCCGGCGTCGGCTCGCCCGGCTAAGCGCCCGGCAGCCGACGTGGACTTTGACCTCGGGTGGGCCCGGTTGACTCTCCCGAGTCAATGACAGTGGGGCCCGATACATTTAATAACTAGGTTTAGTTTTAATTAAAATCTAATTAAGTTAATTACTCGACACGTGGGACCCACTGCCAGTTTGACCGGACCAGCCCTGTTGACCTGATGACGTCACTGCGACATCATGCTGACGCAGTAAACTGATTTCTGGAATTATTTTAATTCAGGAAATTCCAGAAAATACTCTAAACTTCTAAAAATCATATAAATTCAACCGTAACTCGGATGGAAATAATTTATATATGAAAAATGATCAGAAAAATATGAAGAATCTGTTTATGCCATGATCATGCATGTTTGAACAAGTTAACCTCACTGAATAGGATGAATCATGATTAGGGTAATTTATGAACTAGCATTTGGAGTTGGAGTTCAACCTTGTTTGAATTCCACTTCAACTAACTTGGGTTATTATTGCATTAGGTGAATTCAGTACCTTAATATGACATGTCATTCATGTGAATGTGCATTGCATTGATTGTGTTCTCTCTTGTTTGCGGTAATTGTCCCTCCGGTAGAGCGATGTTAAACGATTGTTCGATGACACCGATGAAGAGCTATATTATCTTGAAGTGCTGTGCAAGCAAAACCCCTTGTTCATTCCGATATAATCCCACTCTCTCGCTCCTGCTCTATTTTATTGCATTAGGACAACAACGACTCATGTATTACTTGCTGCGGTAGCTGAACCCCTTGATCCTTTGCATGACTGTCATTCCACAAGAATTAGATGAAACCCACTAGCATGAGTAGGAGTTGTTTGAGCCATGTTGTGCCTACTCATTTATGCTTGTTGTCATGCCTGCTACTGCTTAGAGTTGAGTCAGGTCTGATTCATCGGGAATGAATTGGAATTTTTATGAACATGTCCTATTGTGTGAGAGCTAAGTGTGTGAACACGATTTGGTAAAGGTAGCGGTGAGAGGCCATGTAGGAGTACATGGTGGGTTGTCTCATTGCAGCCGTTCTCAGGAACTGAGTTCTGTGTTTGTGATCCATGATACTGATTACTACCACGCATTGGGCCCGAAACCAATGGACCCTCTCGGCTTCTTGACCACCCTTGTCCTCGGTCCGGGAGTTGCAAGTAGTTTCGGTGTTTGTAGCATCTTTGGGGCCGCATTTAACGCTGACCTTAGGGGTGGGTTGTGTTGCGGTAGGCACCGTGGCCCGGTGTCTGGAGTGCACATTTGGTATCTCGGGAACCCTGCACACATCGTTCGGGGCTGTATGGGAAACCTCGGCGGACTCCTGCGGATGGAACCCGAATAGGCGATAAACTGGACTAGGGACTTGAGTGTTTAGGTAGGCCGTGGCCGACACCCACGTTGGGCTTCCGCTTGAAGGTTGCCGAGTACATGTCGTGTAAACGGCGGTAAGTGGTGAGCGTGTGTGAAGAAGTACACCCCTGCAGGGTTTAATATGATCTATTCGAATAGCCGTGTCCACGGAAAAGGACTTCTGGGTTTGCCTATATCGGTTCATAGACAAGTGAAAGTGGATACTCTAAAATGCGCAAGATAAGCGTGAGTGCTATGGATGGCGTTCTCGTAGGGAGACGGGAGCGGGTCCATAGTGGTGTATTGATATGGTGAATATGTGGACTCGTGCGCCACCTCAAAAGAGTTACTTGCAAATGTAGTTCAGGATAGCCACCGAGTCAAAGCTGGCTTGCTGCAGCCAAACTCCACCACCCCCTTTGATACACGATGCATATGTAGTTAGTTCGATGTAAGTCTTGCTGAGTACAATTGTACTCACGTTTGCTTATTTTATGTTTTGCGAGAGACGTCGGTCTCGCTAGTAGTTCCGCTTGGACTTGACGTTTAGCTTGTTACCTCAGCTACGATCTTGTGCCTTGGCAGGATCGGTAGATAGTCGGGCTTCTCGGCCTTTTTCATTTATAGTTATGCGTACTCAGACATGATTAGCTTCCGCTTGTGCTTTGACTTGTATGCTCGAGTGTTGGGTCATGAGACCCATGTTTGTAATATCTCGCTCTTGAGCCTAATGAATAATATTTGAGTCGTAGAGTTATGTTGTGATGCCATGTTGTATCTACGCATATTGAGCATAATGTGTGTATGTTTGAAATGCTTGGTATGTGTGGGATCCGACAAACTAGTTGTTTATCCTTGGCAGCCTCTCATATGGGGAAATGTAGTCTCGTGATTACGAGCGATAGTAGTCACTTCTGACCCGGTTCACCGGAGTCCTGCTAGCCCAAAGACTACTGCTTGGACACTTGGTAGCGGCATGTGTTTCATTTCGTTCCTATATACATCCCCTCGGGAAATGTCACGCGGTGTTATTCGAGTCCTGCCTAGCCTGCTACAGCCCGATACCGGAGTCCTGTTAGCAGTGCTACAGCCCGAATATATACGTTGATGACCGACATGCTCGATGTGATTCATGTATGCCTGTCCCCATAGGTTAGTGCCGCTTTGGGTTCACGACTAGCCATGTCGGCCGGGTTCTTTGTCATATGGATGCTAGCGACACTATCATATACGTGAGCCAAAAGACATAAACGGTCCCGGGACATGGTAAGGCGACACCCGTGGGAATACCGTGACGTGAGGCCGCAAAGTGATATGATGGGTTACATGCTAGATCGGTGTGACTTAGGATCGGGGTCTGACAGCGTTGGTATCGAGCTTTGTTGCTGTGGGATTACCAAGCCAAACTGGTCGAAGTTGAGTCTAGAAATGCTTTAGTTATGTAAGGGAATTGATTGTGGAAGGAACGTAAGGCTCTTTTTACTCCTTATACCTCATGGCCTTCTGATCTGAGTCAACCTCTTCTCTTCTACGGGGTTAAGAACTAGGCTTCTCATCTATCTATCACGATGACGTGTTACTAATCCATTGACTTATAAGATTGTTGGTTTTAAGTCTCAGTTCAGTTCCTACTATTTCTGTATGATAATTTTTGATCTCGGAATCTTGGTATTGTGATGTTGAGTGGCCATGCCATCATTTTGCAGGATGTCTCAAATCATTTTGAGCATTTACAGCCGTTATGCTGTCCGAGTCATCCCAGGTCTCTAAATAGTCTGATGCATTTGCAAATCCTTTTCTTCTGTTCCCGATGTCCTTTTTGGTCAGAATAAGCACACTAATCGGTACGTTGAGGTATTTTGCCTCGGCGTAGATGTTGGAGCTATTATTATGACCCTAGGTGTTTAGGAGTCACCTAGCAATTTAGCAATGCTTTTGTATCCCCAAAGTGTGATGTTTACGGCCATTATTCACGAAAGCATCCCGTGATGTTATTAGTTAGTAGGCATTCTACTCCTGGGTTCTTGAACCGAGATTCACCCTACTTCATGTTGTTAGTAACTGCTAGTTCCTTTAGGATATTAGAAACTTTGTGATAGTCCTCGAGGTCCGTGGTATTTCCTTCTTCCAAATATCATGAACTAGTTAAGGCAGAAGTTCTTTGAACTAAAAGATCACAATCAGAGTACTCTTGAGGAGTTCTCCATTCCATATTGTGAATCTGCCAATTCTACTTTCTGCATGGATTATCCGGAAGAAATGTTGAGCTTTGCTCGACGTACTAATCTATGCATCCACAACTCAGAAAATTATATGTTTCTTGAGTTGTCCCTCTTTAGTTGTATCCTGACTCTCGTCTATCAATTGATAGTCAAGGGTATGTGTGCGATCGTGTTTATCGATGTCTATTGTCCTTGTGGTCCTTCAAGCCATTCTATTCCGGAATGACTAGGAGAAACAAACTCCAGTACCTCATCCATACCCAGGATTGGGTCAAAGTAGTTGTATCCCGCAGATCAAAACGCCAATTCAGCTTTTTGTTCTATTCTACCTTGGAGTGTTACCATCTTTATGTCAAGAGTGTCATGGAAATTTCACAACCTCTTATGAATTCTTGACGTAGTGATACTTCTCACCATCATCATTCATTCCTCGGTTCCGTGTTCTTTGTAACGGAATGCCGACAAGTGAATTGTGATGTGTGAAATCAATACCCCGAGCAACTCGTTGCTTGGTGGTAAATGGACAATACTCCCATTCTTGGCGTGTTGGTTATTTAAATCATCATTCTAAGATAGATCGTGCTACCTAGTCCTTATTTCTGGTGCACACTTCGATTGACGAGTTAGGATCCTGTCAAGTCCTCACTCCCTTAATCCTATCATCTTGCCCTCAAAAGCAAGATTGCTCTCGAGCTTAGCAACATACCAGTGGTTCGTGACTTTCCAAATATCTTCTTGGAAGTGTTACCGGGTTGTTTCTTGACTGTTATGTTGGGCTCGTGATCAAGTTGGTTTTCCTGTGAACCACCCTTCTCCAAGAATCTGTGTTGGATACCCCTGAGCTAGTTGGTTAAGCTAGACAATAACTTGGAGAGTTGGAAGATAAAAGCTTGCCTAACTTAGATTCGATCCAAAGGGATATTCTTGTGTAGTGTGTGTTGAAGAAAGATGATATCTTCATCGATTGTTCCTCGTGATCAGTTGTTGGATCTATTGTCCTACCAATTCTTTGATTTGAGTATGGGCCATTGTCAAGTCAAATCAGAACCAACGATATGCGTGATGTTGTCCTACTCGTGGTTGATCCCGCGAGCATACATCATTACATCTTTGGTCTGACCAATGCTATCAACGTGTTCACATGATGGTGGAAGTCCAGTGATATGGAAATTCCGATGAGTTGCTGTTGAGCCCATCAGTAGCATTTCGTCTCCCCCATGAGTCGTGTTGAACATCAACCTAGTGTTGGAAAATTGTGTAAGCATTTCTTCGTGTGAAGTTCATGAAGCTTATGCTTGGATGGTTGAAGAGACTTCCTCGAATTTATGTGTTTTAGGTGTAAGTTGCCGCCATGAATTTGAGAAAAGCTTGTTTGCCTCTGTGGAATCATCCCAAGTCAGTCATGCATGTGCGAAGTATTCTATGGTTTGATAGACTGATCATCTTCATTCCGTATGTATCCCTAGCACACCAAGCCACTGATTGATTTGTTCAAGGAAAGGAGTTCTTTCATAAGAGCTAATCATGACTTATGTTAAGACTTCGATATCCTCGATGATGTTTCCCCACCCGAACTCGGTAGTGTTTTATTATAAGACTACCATGTGGTCATGCTTGTCTAGGACAACGTGTTCACATGTTTGTAGCAAAACCAGCTCATGTTTTGGAGCTTGCTATCGTAGTTCATATCCCGAGAATCCCGCATAGCGCCATCTCGTCGAATTGTGTTGCAACCCTTCCTTTTCGGACATGATGAGTCTGAAATATCCTAACATCAACCAGATCTGAATCTCGTGCAGATATGATGGTTGGAACATTCGAACAGTTGTATCTCGTTCCCAGCTTGCACCCCATTGTGCCAATTTCCATGGGCTGCCCTCTCATTAATTGATGTCTAGGATCATCCTCAAAAGTGGACTTACCATGGGTCCCTCCACCTCCGACGACAAGCAAAAATCATCCATTGCGTTGTCTTCAACAAGGTAGTCTACATCATCCATTCTAGTCCGGTGTACCATTCCTTGCATTCAACCAAATGATCGCTTGTGAATTGCCTTAGGCTGGTTTAAAGAGTTTCAATGATCCCTGTATCAAAAGTAATTCTTTTTGCCACTTAAGGGAATAGTTCTTTCGTCACCTTTCTCAAGGTGTTCCGTTCACGGGATCATGATAAATATTTCCTCGCCATCTTGACACCATCCACCATCTTTCTAAGCGTGGAATTGTTGCCACCAATCAAACCCCATCGGTTGTTCCTCCATCCCTCTCGATGTATTTTGTGTCTCAACTCGAGATGTGTCACCGTCTCAGTCCGTGAGTCGATCATATTTGCTTGATCTCCGTGAAGATCGAATCATGCGAGGTTTTCCCCTTTCTTTCTATTGTCGTGTCGGTGAAGATCTTGAAAGCAAAGACGTCAAGACCAAGATGATGGAGTAAATCAAAATCTTCTAGAAGGTCAAATTGATCATGAAGATTGTGATAGTTTTTGACTTCACTTTTCCTCTTACATCACGTCTTGAATCTCGGGCGAGATTCTTGTTTAGTGGGGGTGAGCTGTCACTGACCCAGATCAGCCCTAGCTTGATTTTATTGCATCCATGCATCATGTTTGAATTTTCATGAAATTTGAAATGGGGATGACCAAGCCCTAGCACTAAAACAATTCAAATAGGTTCAACTTCAAAGTATCTTCAAAGAACCCAAATTGGTTTGCAAAAATGTTCATGATTAATGGAAAAGGTGAAAACCATATCCAGAGGTGATGGATATTTTTCCAAGACATTTTGGATTTTTGAATAAACCATATTGTATTTGAATTGGGGAATTGGAGAGCCCCAGGAATCATTTAAAATAAATGATCAACATTTAAAAATTGCTTCAAATGTTCCAAGGAAATGTTCCTTTTCAGCTTTAAAAAAATATTGGCAAGAATAAAATTCAAACCAATATTTTTGGAGGACTGAAACATTTTATTTTGGGCCTTTGAATTAATTCAATAACTACTTGCATTGGATATATATTTGATATATAAATAATATATGTCCAATAATTCTGGAACATTTTATGTGGTTTGGTATATTTTAGTTCTAGCCACATAACTATTTTCAGGATTTTATAAAATGGTTTAGTATTTTACTAAACTAAAACAAAACAGAAAATAGAAAACAGAAAACAATAAAAGGAGCAGAACTCACCTGACCTACCTGGCGCCCAACCGGCCCAGCCTTCTCCCCCTCCCCTCGCTGGCCCAGTTGGTGGCCCAGCCCACCAACCGCCACGCCGCTCGTCTCCTACCTCTGCCAGTAGGCAGAGGAGGGACACGGCGACCGCGCCGAGCTCGCCACCTCCTCCCTGCTCGCCTGCCTGGCTACCCCTCGACGCCCGGAGACGCCACGCGCCTCCCCGAACCCCCTCGTCCTCTTTCCTCTCACACAGGACCATCTCCCTCCCTGCTCTCCCTCCCACGACGCCACCGAACGCGGCCGCCACGGCGCGATCGCCGTGCCAGCCACCGCCACCCCTCTCCTCCCGGCATGCCCCGAGCTCCATGAGCCCTCTCTCCCCTCCTCACCGAGCCTCCCGACACGGAGCGCCCGAGGCGCCGCCCCGCCACTTTCCCCTTCTCGGACCCGCGGACTTCATCGACAAATTCGTCGGCTCCGGTGCCTCCCCGAGCTCGCCGATGCCATCGTCGCACTCACGGTGAGCCCCCGAGTCGTTTCCCCCTCTTCCTCGACTGGTTCCCCTCCTCTAGCCACCGTTTCCATCGTGACCGAAACCCACCGCCGCCCGAGCTTGTCGCCGGCGTCGCTCCGGCGACCATATGGTCATTCCGTGCTGACCAACATGTCCGGCCAGATCACGTAGAGCCTCGCTAGCGCCTCAGCTTCTGCGTTTGCACGCCGCAACCCCAACTCAAGACATGGCGAACTCCGCGGCCGCCAACCTCGTCGCCAAGGCGTCGATCCCGACCGGCCCCGAGCTCAAGCCACTCCACCAAGAGCCTCGGCTCATCCCAGCTCCACGTAGGTACCCTCCCGACCCTTTTGGTGGCCGGAACGGCAAAATGCACTGCGCGCCGCGTCGCTCGCCCGGCGCTAAACGCCGGCAGCCGACGTGGACTTTGACCTCGGTGGGCCCGGTTGACTCTCTGAGTCAATGATGGTGGGGCCCATCCTCGCTTAATAACTAGGTTTAGTTTTAATTAAAATCTAATTAAGTTAATTACTCGACACGTGGGACCCATCGCCAGTTTGACCCGGACCAGCCCTGTTGACCTGATGACGCCATCGCGACATCATGCCGACAAGAAGAAACTGATTTCTTGAATTATTTTAATTCAGGAAATTACAGAAAATACTCTAAACTTCTAAAAATCATATAAATTCAACCGTAACTCGGATGGAAATAATTTATATATGAAAAATGATCAGAAAAATATGAAGAATCTGTTTATGCCATGATAATGCATGTTTGAACAAGTTAACCTCACTGAATAGGATGAATCATGATTAGGGTAATTTATGAACTAGCATTTGGAGTTGGAGTTCAACCTTGTTTGAATTCCACTTCAACTAACTTGGGTTATTATTGCATTAGGTTAATTCAGTACCTTAATATGACATGTCATTCATGTGAATGTGCATTGCATTGATTGTGTTCTCTCTTGTTTGCCGGTAATTGTCCCTCCGGTGAGACGATGTTCCGACGATTGTTCGATGACACCGATGAAGAGCTATATTATCTTGAAGTGCCGTGCAAGCAAAACCCCTTGTTCATTCCGATATAATCCCACTCTCTCGCTCCTGCTCTATTTTATTGCATTAGGACAACAACGACTCATGTATTACTTGCTGCGGTAGCTGAACCCCTTGATCCTTTGCATGACCTGTCATTCCACAGTAATTAGATGAAACCCACTAGCATGAGTAGGAGTTGTTTGAGCCATGTTGTGCCTACTCATTTATGCTTGTTGTCATGCCTGCCACTGCTTAGAGTTGAGTCAGTCCGATTCATCGGGAATGAATTGGATTTTTTCTGAACATGTCCTATTGTGTGAGAGCTAAGTGTGTGAACACGATTTGGTAAAGGTAGCGGTGAGAGGCCATGTAGGAGTACATGGTGGGTTGTCTCATTGCAGCCGTTCTCAGGAACTGAGTTACGTGTTTGTGATCCATGATACAGTTACTACCACGCATTGGGCCCGAAACCAATGGACCCTCTCGGCTTCTTGACCACCCTTGTCCTCATCCGGGAGTTGCAAGTAGTTTCGGTGTTTGTAGCATCTTTGGGGGCCGCATAGCGCTGACCTTAGGGGTGGGTTGTGTTGCGGTAGGCACCGTGGCCCGGTGTACCGAGTGCCCGTTTGGTATCTCGGGAACCCTGCACACATCGTTCGGGACTGTATGGGAAACCTCGGCGGACTCCTGCGGATGGAACCCGAATAGGCGATAAACCTGGACTAGGGACTTGAGTGTTTAGGTAGGCCGTGGCCGACACCCACGTTGGGCTTCCGCTTGAAGGTTGCCGAGTACATGTCGTGTAAACGGCGGTAAGTGGTGAGCGTGTGTGAAGAAGTACACACTGCAGGGTTTAATATGATCTATTCGAATAGCCGTGTCCACGGAAAAGGACTTCTGGGTTGCCTATATCGGTTCATAGACAAGTGAAAGTGGATACTCTAAAATGCGCAAGATAAGCGTGAGTGCTATGGATGGCGTTCTCGTAGGGGAGACGGGAGCGGGTCCATAGTGGTGTATTGATATGGTGAATATGTGGACTCGTGTGCGCCACCTCAAAAGAGTTACTTGCAGTCGTAGTTCAGGATAGCCACCGAGTCAAAGCTGGCTTGCTGCGGTCAAACTCCACCACCCCCTTTGATCTTGATGCATATGTAGTTAGTTACGATGTAAGTCTTGCTTGAGTACAATTGTACTCACGTTTGCTTATTTTATGTTTTGCGAGAGACGTCGGTCTCGCTAGTAGTTCCGCTTGGACTTGACGTTTAGCTTGTTACCTCAGCTACGATCTTGTGCCTTGGCAGGATCTGGTAGATAGTCGGGCTTCTCAGCCTTTTTCATTTATAGTTGTCTCAGATTTCAGACATGATTAGCTTCCGCTTGTGCTTTGACTTGTATGCTTCGAGTGTTGGGTCATGAGACCCATGTTTGTAATATCTCGCTCTTGAGCCTAATGAATAATATTTGAGTCGTAGAGTTATGTTGTGATGCCATGTTGTATCTACGCATATTGAGCATAATGTGTGTATGTTTGAAATGCTTGGTATGTGTGGGATCCGACAAACTAGTTGTTTATCCTTGGCAGCCTCTCATATGGGGAAATGTAGTCTCGTGATTACGGCGATAGTAGTCCGCTTCTGCCCGGTTCACCGGAGTCCTGCTAGCCCACACTACTGCTTGGACACTTGACTGGCCGGGCATGTGTTTCATTTCGTTCCTATGTTCCGTCCCCCTCGTGGAAATGTCACGCGGTGTTATTCGAGTCCTGCTTAGCCTGCTACAGCCCGGGATACCGGAGTCCTGTTAGCCTGCTACAGCCCGAATATATACGTTGATGACCGACATGCTCGATGTGATTCATGTATGCCTGTCCCCATAGGTTAGTGCCGCTTTGGGTTCACGACTAGCCATGTCGGCCCGGGTTCTTTGTCATATGGATGCTAGCGACACTATCATATACGTGAGCCAAAAGACGCAAACGGTCCCGGGACATGGTAAGGCGACACCCGTGGGAATACCGTACGTGAGGCCGCAAAGTGATATGATGGGTTACATGCTAGATCGGTGTGACTTAGGATCGGGGTCCTGACAAAAAAATACCCTGACCTTCCACATTCGTTCGACACGTGGAAGCTGAAGTAATCAATGCACAAAAGCCGAGGGGTGCGGCATTGAATTAAAAGCCGAATAAATTACTTGGAAGTCGTCGGAGGAGGAACCTGCCTTGCAATGCCAAAGACAATCTGTGTGCCGAACACCTCGTCATTGAAGCCTGGTTCGGGGGCTACTGAGGGAGCCCTGGACTAAGCAGTCCTCGGGCGTCCGACCTGTTAGCCATGGGCTGGACTGATGGGCCGTGAAGATGTGAAGACCGAAGACTGCACCCGTGTCCGGATGGGATTCTCCTTGGTGTGGAAGGCAAGCTTGGCGACCAAATATGTAGATTCCCTTCTTTGTAACCGACCTTGGGTAACCCTAGATCCTCCCGGTGTCTATATAAACCGGAGGACTTAGTCCGGGGAGGGAGATACGCATACCCATAGTCATACAAGGTAGACTTCTAGGATTCAGCCATTACGATCTCGTGGTAGATCAACTCTTGTAATACTCATATTCATCAAGATCAATCAAGCAGGAAGCAGGGTATTCCCTCCATACAGAGGGCCCGAACCTGGGTAAACATTGTTTCCCCTGTCTCCCGTTAGCATCGACCTTAGACGCACAGTTCGGGACCCCCTACCCGAGATCTGCCGGTTTTGACACCAACACCCATCGAGCCATCCTTCGAACAAGACGATCGGGAAGATGGGCAAGTTAGCCCTGATGAACAGGCCAAAAACAAAGACTTGGAGGACAGCAATTATCTTCCACTCTCCAAGGATGAAGTGAGCCTTGGCAACGAGTATTTTATCGTGCCTGAGGAACCTCTCGAGCAGGAACGCTTTAAGCGCCGGCTAATAGCCACTGCAAGGAACATAAAAAAGAAGCAGCAGCAGCTTCAAGCTAATCAAGATCTACTTAACAACAGGTGGACTAATGTCCTGGCAGCCGACGAATACGTCCTCGAGCACCCAACCAAAAGTTACCCGAAGCGCAAACTTCATCCTCCATTTAAAGACGAGGCACTGGACCCCGCATCATTAGCGCGTAACTTGGCTGACCGACCGGCACATGGCCGGGACAAAACGGCAACTCAAGCCGAGCACCAGCCTGTACCACCTCGTCGTAAAGGTAGATACACAACAGCTCAAGGATATACATATGACCTACGGCAGGACCTGGACAGTAGAGCAGGTCAGAACAGATTGATCTACGGATCGCGGGGGCGTGCCCGGACGCACGACGACGGCTACCTAGCCCGACAGGACAAGCATAATCACGTCTGGGCCGAAAACCGCAGATGGACTCCATCCGAGCTACGTCGCGACTTGGCCCGATATAGAGGCGCCGCACACCCCCTCTTCTTCACTGATGAAGTAATGGAGCATAAATTCCCAGAAGGGTTCAAACCTATGAATATCAAATCATATGATGGAACAACCGACCCTGCAGTATGGATTGAAGACATCCTTCTCCATATCCACATGGCCTATGGCAATGATCTAGATGCCATCAAATACCTCCCACTAAATTTAAAGAGACCAACCCGGCACTGGCTAAACAGCCTCCGAGAAAAGTCTATTGGCAACTGGGCAGACCTGGAAGACGCCTTTCGCGACAACTTCCAAACTATGTATGTCCGGCCTCCGGACGCCGGTGACCTCAATCACATCATCCAGCAGCCCGGAGAGTCAGCCAGGAAGCTTTGGACTAGGTTCTTAATTAAAAAGAACCAAATCGTCGACTGTCCGGACACCGAAGCCCTAGCGGCCTTTAAACATAGCGCCCAAAATGAGTGGTTGGCCCGTCACCTCGGCCAAGAAAACCCAAAGTCTATGGCAGCTCTTACCGCACTGATGATCCGCTTCTGTGCGGGAGAAGATAGTTGGCTGGCTCGATGAAACAATAGCACCAGCGACCCTGGCACCTCTAAGGTAAGGGATGGCAATGGCAAGCCTCGATGCAATAAAAAAGCGTCGAAACAATAATGTAGGAACCCAAGACACCATGGTCAACACCGGATTCAGTGGTTCCAAATCCGGTCAACGGATGAAGCCATTCAAGGCAAACAAAGATGGCCCATCCAGTTTAGACGGGATACTAGATAGGCCCTGTCAAATTCATGGCAGCCCTGACAAACCTGGCAACCATACCAATAGAAATTGTTTGGTTTTCAAACAAGCAGGTGATCTCAACACCAAACACAAAGGGAAGGGGCCGCCTAGTGACAGCGAAGACGAGGAGACTCGCCAGCCAAACACCGGGGGACAAAAGCAATTTCCCCCAAAGTAAAAACAGTAAACATGACATCTGTGACGCATATCCCTACGAGGGAGTGCAAGCGCGTACCACGAGACGACTATGCCGTAAAGCCAGTCGTACCAAAATTTAACCCATGGGCAGCCTGTTCGATCACTTTTGATCGCAATGACCACCCAAGAGGTATCCGTCAAAAAGGTTCGGCAACTCTGATCGTCGACCCAATCATTGAAGGATTCAATCTCACACGAGTCCTTCTGGACGGCGACAGTAGCCTTAATTTGCTCTATCAAGACACTGTTCGCAAAATGGGCATTGATCCCTCAATGATCAAGCCCACCACAACTACCTTCAAAGGGGTAATACCCAGCGAAGAGGCTCACTGTACGGGCTCAATCACACTGGAAGTTGTCTTTGGTTCGCTGGACAACTTCCGAAGCGAAACCTTGACCTTTGATATTGTTCCATTCTGCCGTGGATATCATGCACTACTTGGGCGGACCGCTTTTGCTCATTTCAATGCCGTCCCACACTACGCCTATCTAAAGCTTAAGATGTCCGGTCCACGCGGCGTCATAACGATCAATGGAAACACGGAACACGCCCTCCGTTCTGAAGAGTATTCCACGGCCATCACAGCCGAAGTACAAAGCGGCCTAGTTAAACCGCATACCTCATCGGCCATTAAGCCACCGGCCCTTACTACGCAAGACCGGTCAATTTTAGAGCTGGATTAGCAGTTCCGCCTCCATCGTTCGCCGCATATGACCGCAAATTTACATCACGCATGCATAACTATGCACTTAAAATACCTTGGTCATTTGCGGAGGCAAAATATAGACAGGCCTACAACATGGTTCGTCCTCCTATAGATTTTCTCCCTTCCTTTTAACAATTTTTTATCCTTTGTCACAAATGAATCAAAACCTGTTCGTCCTATGGACCTGTATGGACTCTTTCGGAGCCCAGTTTCGTCCAGGCAACCAAGGAGTGCTCCTCTTAAGGAATCCTCTTCGCTAAGGCAAAGGCAGCACAGACATGCAACAGGAGGTCCAAAAGATTTTTTTGGACCAAATACTCAATTTAAAGCCTGGATATAACCTTTTTCCTCAGCCTTCGACCGGTGGCATGTAAAATGACCTGGGAAGGGGTGTTATAATCTGTCAGATTGCGTTCGATGTATCAATCAGATTCCAGTGAACACAATCCGTCTTCAGTATTTAATTTTCCTCATAGAACTGTATTTTACCTGTTCGGTGGTTTCACATACACACCTCGGCACTAATCGCCAGGGGCTCGATACGGCAACACATTAGCCGCCAACAAGTCCGAACAGCTCTACAGCATACTTCAGCTTCACGAGTTTGGCATTATATGCATTAGCTCCGAATCATGTCTTTGGTCAATAGTTGGGTTGCCCGGCTCCTGTGCTTACTACCTTACGTTCCGTTCTATCGGCTAGGGTAGTAAAGGGAGAACTAATGTAATTGTGTTTCTGGTTCACGTGGTTAAACACCTCAGTAGAGAAAGCCAAAAACTGACTGTCATGATATGGCGAGAGCTCGTGAACCACTCGACGACTTATTAAAGTCTTTTGCAATTTTTTCCGTATAACACGAAGGACCGTTTTCCGGTCACCTATGTAGCGCAGCCGTATTCGAATAAACGCGCACATACAAGGGGCTATATCGTAGACCGACCGTCAAACTCCTATGGCTAAGTGAAGATGTTAAAGCCCTATAGTCCGATTGCCTAGTTCGCCGCACTGACATCTCCTTCATGGACCAAGACGTTGGGTCAAGTGTAGCCAGTCTCTATTCCGAACACCCGCGCATTATATGCGAGGGGGCTGAAGCCGACGACTGGCAAACTTTAAGATTATAGAAAACGGCTGCAAAGGAGGAAATACCTTTCAAGCAAAAGGCATAAAAATAACACAGCCTTAATATATCATAATATTGTTATCACAATTCTGATATATTCACTCGAACATAATATCTTTCGAGCACTGACCCTTTATCAACCGGGCACCCTCTAGGACATCCGCAAAATAATGCTCCGTCGTGCGATGGTCCTTGACCTCGGGTGGACTTTTTGCTGCAACATCGGTGGCCTTCATGTTTGCCCAGTACGACTTGATGCGGGCAAAGGCCATCCGTGCACCTTCAATGCACGCCGACCGCTTAACGGCGTCGATACCTGGCACCGCATCAACAAGTCGCTGCACCAAGCCGAAATAACTATTCGGAATTGGCTCAGTTGGCCACAGCCGGACCACGACTTCCTTGATGGCAGCTCCGGACACCTTGTGGAGCTCGACCCACTGGGCCATTTGTTCGTTCAGCAACGACAGAAGCTTTGGCACGTTGAACTGTGACTAGAAAAGCTTCTCCGTTGCACGTCCATCTTGCACTTGGTAAAATTGCGCCGCATTGGCGACACTCTTCAGCAGGTCCAAGAGTGAGTCTGGAAAACTCCGCAATTGATTAAGCAAGGCATACTTCGGGTCGCCGAATATAGTCTGTAATAGAAAGGGCTTACCAGCCACTATCTCCCAGCTTGCCGAATCTCCACCCGAGCCGCTCTAGACTTGGACCATGCCTCTCACGCCTCCTATAAAGCCTTGTTGAGTTCGGCTGCCTTGGCTTTGTTATCCTTCTCGAGTGATTCGCATTGGCCAGTGGCATCTTTTAGTTCTCGTGCCAGGGAAGATATTCTCTCCTCGCACTAGCGTCGAGCGGCCTGTTTGGCCTTTAACTCAGCAGATGCCTTCTTGACAGCCGCACTATTCACTCTGGCTTGCTCCTTGGCCCGGGCAAGTTCAGCCCGAAGGGTCTCAACCGCACAACCACCATATGCAATTATACATATCCCGGTATATAATTCTCATCTTAGTGCTCATATTATTATACATGCATAAGCTAACTGAACCAAAACATACTTGTGCCTCGTCAAGCCGCCTGTTAACAAGAGTAATGTCCTCATCCGCTGATTCAAGTTTCTACTTTAAATCTTCAACTTCCGCAGTGTGGGCAGTCGCCACTGACATAACAGCCTGTTTTCAAATTAATAATATCATTTTTGAGCATATCTTTTTGATCCTTTGATCGCCTCCCTGTGGAAGCCAACCAGAGTCTCAGGGAATACTATCTATACAAAGCCGCATTCAACATGTAAAGAGTAGTTAAGATATTACATTTCATACCTCAAAGCCTCTTAGTAGGCCCGTGAAGGCTTCATTCAATCCGCCCCTTGCGGAAAAAATCCTCTCAACTACCATACCCATTAAGGTACGTTGTTCCTCTGAGATGGACGCATTTTGCAACATGCCCATTAATGTATCTGGCGCCTCCGGATTCCTGGAAGCGGCTGCGGGAGTATGAACTCCCTTTGAAGGGATATGTTTACTCGACCCTAGGGTCGTCTTCGACTGTAAACCGGATAGTCCAGGGCCTTTATTTTTTGTCCCTGTAGGGGCTGCACACCCCGGACCCTTGACTGCCGAAGTATCACCTTCGGGCGCTATCTTCATTGCTCCCCGCACCACTTGATGATCAGGGGAGACCCTCTGGGACGACACCTCGAAGTCGTCCGCCCTAAGGAGCGAGGAAGCCTGTGGAGGCGTCTCGCTTTCCATCATCTCCGGAAGCAGGTCACCCGAGGAGGAGGACTGTTGAGGAAGACTTCGGGCCGGACTGCAAACATATATTTAAGATGTTACCCTTGTAACCTGAAAAGAATGGGATATGTCTAGAATACACTTGTTCACTTACGATTCGGTGAAAGGCTTGTCCTTACGGAGGAACTGTGTGGCAATGTCGTCTTCTGAACCCGAACCATATGACAGGAACATCTTCCCTCTCTTGGGAGCCTCCACCTCCAAATCTTCGGAGGCGTTCCTTTTCTTCCCATGGGGAGAAGGGATATCAGCTTCTTCTTCTCCTTCATCTTCAGAAGAGGGAGTTCTGGTCTCCCCAAACATAGCGTCCGGTGTACCTTTAGAGTGGAGGCCACCTTTGGCCTTTTTGCTCTCCTCTTTGTCCTCCTTCGCCGGCATTTGATAAGGCGCCGGGGCCAGCATCCTTGTCGACACAGGATCAACTGAGTCTTCGGGAAGTGGAGCTGAACACCTAATTCGTTTTGCCTTCTTTATCCATCCCTGGTCGAAGACAGTTTTCTCAGTATATTGATACAGAATAATCAACTAAGCTATGTTTGGGAGTCGAGTGCTTACCGAGGTATCTGGATGGTTGCAGTCAAGGTCGATGTCCTCGGTTGTATCCGACCACTGCTTTCGGGTCCTAAAGAATAACTTCCACATCTCTTTGTGCGTTGTGCAGAAGAAGTGCTGAAGGGTCCGTGGTCCTTCCGGATTGAACTCCCACATGCGGAGATGCCGTCGCTGGCATGGCAGGACCCGGCGGACTGGCATTACCTGGATCACATTGATGAGGCCGGTGTCCTTTTCAAGGTGGCTCCGGATAAGGATTTGTAGCGTCCGCACTTCATCAATTGATCCCCAGTCCAGCCCCTTATTAATCCATGATGCGTGTCGTAATGGAGGGCTAGATCGGAATGCAGGTGTAGCTGCCCACTTGGTACTGCGGGGTTCAGTGATGTAAAACCACTCCCGCTGCCATCACTACTAGGGAAAAGGCTAGCAGCAGCGCGGGTTTTAGGTGTATCAGTAGAGCGGGGTGGGGCTCTACAGCTAACATATAGCGATGGCAGCGTGGTCACCGGGCGCTCTTGCTACACAAGTGTAGCAGCAGTAGCGATTCTTATCGAGCACGCTACTGCTAGTAGCTCTAGCGCCCTTTGCAGCAACACAAAGTGGTCTCATCATAATATAATCATAGCATATACATACAAATAGTCTCATCATAATCATCATCCAACACAAAGTGGTCACTCGTCATCATCTCGAAAATAGCGATACAAGTCCTTGATTACTGCCTGTCGCTCGGAAACCGGAAACCGGCAACACCTGGGCCTGACACTCCGGCCACTCATCGTCTATATACTCTTGGCGTAGCACTTCTTCTCCATCGATGATCTATGCACCTGCGTCGTCGCATGAGTCTATGATATGCAACATATATAGTTGAGCAACAGAAAGAGACAGACTTGACAAAAATAGAAACAACATATCATATGCACAAATAACAAAGTTCATCGTACCCAAAATGCCCTAACTAGAGTGATCTTTGCTCGTCGAGGAGGAGGACGGTTTAATTACATCACAAATAAAGTTTCACTGTGCATAACTCGAAGTTTTGTCATACGGAACCCTGTCCTTCATCGTTGCTAGCCATGTTTCCTATGATTAAATCTAGTCAATTAATTCTAGACCAAATAAAATGAATAATGACATAAAAAAGGACTATTCCTTTGCAGGAATGTTGACTCCTTCCTGGTGCGGCAAATCCCGGGCACTCGATATGTCCTAGTTTGTAGCACAAGTCATGCCGAAATTCACGGAAAATTTCGGCATGACCTTTGCTAAAAAGCGGACAAATTGAGAACATGAAATTTGACGGAACAGAAATGAATCAACATTCCGGCAAAACATAGGCCACTCAGCATCATTCCCTGGAAACAACAAAGCCACTTGGGCACAATAGAACAACTTCAATGAAAAGATATAACATGAGCAAACACTATTGAGGAATTTGCATATAACATGGCCACTTCAATGAAAAGATATAATCAACAATAATGGAATATGCAAATGAACATCAATGACATATAGCTACTGTTCTTTTTGACCAAGTTTTTGAAAAGAAAAACAATTCTGTTTTTTGTTTATAGCTAAATGCCATAGCTATTGTGTTTTATTTATAGCTAAATACTTTTGTTTTTTGTCTAAAGCTAAAATTATTGATAGCTACTGTTCTGTTTGACCAAATTTTTGAAAAGAAAAACAATTCTGTTTTTTGTTTATAGCTAAATGCCATAGCTACAGTTTTTTATTTATAGCTAAATACTTCTGTTTTTTGTCTAAAGCTAAAAGTCTAGGAACTACATTTTCTCTAACCCTTTTGACCTCACCAGAATTTCCACAGCAAGACCTTAGTACCTACACCCAATTTCTTCAAAAATATTCAGGTCCATAGTCCAAATAATTCAAATTTCATTTGAATGAAATTTGGAACAAATACAGGTCCGTAGTCAAAATATTTTTTTATAGCTAAGTGTTTTTTGTTTATACCCTTTGTTAATTTCAATCTAAATTCTACCATTATTTATATACCCTCTATTAGTTTAAAGCTAAATGGAATTACTGTTTAGGAATTTTCATAAAAATTGCCCTAGCTAATTTCCTAAAAAAATGCAAATCATTTTTAATAAATGCTATAAAATGCCTACTGCCCTAAAAAATCTAGGGTTCATATGAACACCTAGGGTTCATATGAACATCAACACAATATCAACACATATATATAATTGCCCTAGCGAGAGAGAAATAGGAGGGTAGGGACAGGAGAGGCATAGCCTTACGGTCGTGGCGAGGCGAGGCTCTGCTCGGGCAGCGGCGGTGAGGTCGAGGCGGCGGCAAGCTCGAGGAGGCGACAGTGAGGTCGGCAGACGGCCTCGAGGCGGGCTGTGAGGTTGAGTGGGCGGCCTCAAGGCGTGAGCGGCGGTGTGATCGAAGGCGGCCAAGGGCGTGAGGCGTCGGTGTGGTCGGTGGCAGGCAGGCAGGGCGGCGATGGAGCCGTTGGGGGCGAGGGGGGAGTGGAGGGGGAGGACTTAGCAAAATTTTGAGCCGGGCAGCCGGGATTTGAGTCAAACTAGCAGCGGTAGCGTTTCTTTGAAAGCAGCTATAGCTAAGATAGCTATAAGCGTGTTCGTAGTAACAGCCATGCTAACCCTTTCTGCTTTTCTTTTTTCTTCTTTTGTTTTCTTTACATTTTCTTTTTTCATTTCTCCTTTTTCTATTTCTTTCATTTTCATTTACTTTTCTACTTATTTTTTATTTATTTTCTTTTACATAGCGATGTATTTGTAAAGAAGAAAGGCGCTGCTACAATGTTTTTAGAAGTAGCGTGCTTCTGGGAGAAGCGCTGCTACTATTCCTAGCCTACCGGCACTAGTGAGAGAATTTTAGTAGTAGCGCTTTTCTGTGAAGACGCACTACTGCTAAAATAATGATTGTAGCGTGGTTTTGCAACAAGCGCTACTACTAAGTAGCGCTAGCGCCGAGTTTTGACCAACTCTACTGCTATACCTCTGTGTATAGCGTTTTCCCTAGTAGTGATAGGTTGGAAGTTTCCATGAAGGAGCCCTTTCGCCAAAGAGTACTAGCGAGCTTGCTCACCATAGCGCTGCCACACTCCGCTTGCTCCTCGTCGACTGCCTTCGGCTTCACATTAAAGGTCTTGGGCCATAAGCCGAAGTGTGGGGGAATGCGAAAAAAAGGCCTTGCACATGACAATGAACACCGAGATATGAAGAAAGGAGTCCGGAGCTAGATGGTGAAAATCTAGCCCGTAATATAACATGAGGCCATGAACGAAGTGGTGGAGAGCGAACCCTAGCCCCCGGAGGAAGTGGGGGATGAATACGACCCTCTCGCCGGATCTGGGTGTAGGAGTAACCTGCCCCTTAGCAGGGAGCCTGTGGAGTATTTCCGCGGTCAGGTACCTTGCCGCCGGAGCTTGCGATATCCTCCTCTCAGGATGAGGAGGCCCCCCACTGGCCTTGAGGGCTGGGTCCGGACATGACTGGGTGGCTTGGAGCGATTAAGTTGAAACCTGGGTGCTGGAGCTCGAGGTTGGAAAGGTTGAGGAAGAGGTAGGCGTAGAGGAGAAAGCTGGTCTGTGCCCCTTTATAAAGGCGATGAATATCGAACGCCTCCTCATGGGCCTTAAAACTTGCCTATTCCCAAGGAATCGTGCCAACGGGACAGTTGGATTACCCATGCCTGTATTGATGAGAATCCCGCAATAAGGGGACACGATCTCTGCTTTGACAAGACATGCCAATAAAACCACATCTCAAAGCATGGAGCGGGAGGCTAAAAATGGTTCAAAATAATGACCAGGCAGGGCTGTGATGTCACGCTACGAATGTTGTCAGTAGACTGAACTCATGAAATATTATACCCTCTGCGGGTGTGTGTGGTACTTGTTTTGCAGAGCCGGGCACGTTTTCTGTGTTCGAAGGCTGTTTTGGAGTATTCGGAGGAGAAACCTGCCTTACAATCCCAAAGACAATCTGCGTGCTGGACACATCGTCATTGAAGCCTAGTTCAGGGGCTACTGAGGGAGTCCTGGATTAAGGGGTCCTCGGGCGTCCGTACTATGTGACATGGACCGGACTAATGGGCTATGAAGATACAAGACATAAGACTTCTTCCCGTGTCCAGATGGGACTCTCCTTTGCATGGATGGCAAGCTTGGCGTTCAGATATGAAGATTTCTTCCTCTGTACTCTGTACAACCCTAGGCCCCTCCGGTGTCTATATAAACCGGAGGGTTTAGTCCGTAGAGGCAATCACAATCATACAGGCTAGACATCTAGGGTTTAGCTATTACGATCTCGTGGTAGATCAACTCTTCTAATCCTCATATTCATCAAGATGAATCAAGCAGGAAGTATGGTATTACCTCTATCAAGAGGGCCCGAACCTGGCTAAACATCGTGTCCCCCATCTCCCGGTACCATCGACCTTAGACGCACAGCTGGGGACCCCCTACCAGAGATCTGCGGGCTTTGACACATACACTCCCACCCCCGGCTGGTGCTGCCAACGGAGACGCCCATGTCCCATGACCGGTGGGTTCGCGTGAGGCTCACCAACCCCCGGGCGGCGCAGGTGCTGGAGAGAATGACTGCCGACCTGAAGCCTGATGACCCGAGGGCGGCGAAGCTGACGGGGGCCATGATCATCAAGGAATTCATGGCGCATCGCGTGGCTCCCCTACAGGCGTGCGCGCGCCTCTTGTGGAAGCTCGGGGATGAAGGTGACGACCTCCGCCTGCTTCCGGAGGCCCCGTCCGATGAGGAGCTGGGCACAGCCCTCCGCTCCTTGGTTGGGGACGACCAAGGGTACCCACCGGACTCCTTCGTTCCATTGTACCGCCGCCCAGATGGAGCGGAGACTGCCGCTGTCGTGCCTGTCTTTGATGGGCGTGGGATCGTGCCGCCTGCGCCCTCGGATGTCCCGGTGACGACGACTCCGGTGGTGGTGTCCTCCGATGAGGAGGAGGAGCAGGATTCGGCGGCCACCCTGGAGAGGTCTGGGGAGACCTCCCCTTCGCGCAAGGCTGATCTTCTTCGCGACTTGCCCGACGGCGACGACCACCCGTTGAGGGAAGTCCTGCCTCCTGCTTGGGTCACTGCAAGGTCCAAGGTTTTCCCCTCGGGGAAGTTGATGTCACACCCTGATTTTCATGGCACAACACTTAAGATGATAAATCATGATAAAGTATGGTTTGACAAAAACTTTTGCATTATTTGACTTTTTATTGAGTTGGTTTTTCTCACTGTGTGTTTTCAAGTGCTCTTAAAAGTCAACATAGTTTCACCTTCTACACTTCATCTCCTTGCCCCCAATTTCTGCCCAATGATCATGCCATGTGTATAGTGCAATATAGTATTTTCTTACAAAAATAATTTGGCCAAAAAGTATTTTCTAAAATTAGTTTTCCAAAAACCCTGAATTGAGATTTGCACTGCAAGTACTTGATTTGAGGTGTGAAAAATCTTTCAAAGGGTATATTTGAAACCTATTAGATATAGGATACCCAGAAACCACAAAAATATAATTTTAAAAGTTATTTTCCTATTTTATTTAAAAGATTTTTCTTAAGGCCAGAAATGGTCTTTAATAGGGAAAAATTATTTTATTGTTTCAAAAATATTTTAAAAAAATCAGGGAAACTCAGTGGACATATAAATTTCATATATAAGAGTTTCAACATATGGTCATGATCAAAATATTGGACAAAACCTCCCAAAACCATTTCTGCCCATTTCAAGGATTTGAAATATTTCTACAGGAAATATTTTTATAAAAAGCCAAGAAAAATCCAGCAAGTCACAAGTGCATATTGTGAGCATCTTGCAAAGCCTCATATCAATTAAAGTCATTTTGGTTCACCAAAATGCCCCAAAACCCTCTCTGGCTAGAATCATATTTGAACAAGTTTATACTACCAACTTTCTCCCCTTAACCCAAACTTTTGTGAGCATGTTCACATGACCAAATGAGGCCACTACACTAAGTACTGCATCAAGGAGAAGTGTTATGCTCAAATAGATCTACAGAAGTTTATTTCTGCTCATTTCTAGGGTTTACAAAAGTTGCATTGGCAACTTTGCCCAAATAAGGTCCAAATTGGTGGAGGGCCCTAATTGTATGTGTCATTCCACCCTGTGGAGTCTCATGGCATTTGGAAGTCATTTGCTTGCCAAAACCTTTATCAAACACCTTCTGCCACTTTTCAAAAATCCCCATTTTGACCATTAAAACTATTCTCCTTGAGCTCAACTTTTTACCACAGCTCCTCCTAGACCCCTTACACCTCCAGTAATAATGGCAAGTCCACAACTCAATTATTGGATGGGTAAAACCCCACTTTCTCTATCTGGACAGCCCCTTCCTCTCTCTTCCTCACCTCTCTCCTCACCCCAGCGGCCATCCAGAGCATCCAATGCCTCCCCCTACTTCTTTACTCCACCCTTGAGCTACTGGAAACTGTTGGCCGCGCCCACAAGGCATAGAAATTGCCATGCCGGACATTTGGGCGCTCTGGAGCGCGTTACAGTACGCTCCCATACTGTAGCCGCCCTCTGCCCGACGCCTCCGACCACCTCGGGCCTCCCCCGTGCGCCTGCCGATGCGCCTCGGCGTCCGAAACACGCCACACGGTCGGCCCCCTCCTCTCTCCTCCTCCCCGCGCCTCCGCGCTAGCAAACAGAGGCCGCCCGAGCGTGCCAATGGCACGGCTCACACGCGCGCGCCTCTGACCTCTCCGCACTCCCTCTCTCTCTATTTCTCCCGACGTAGTCGACGTCCAGGAACACCCCAGACTCGGCGCAGCACCCTCCCGAGGCCCGTAAGCGACGAGCACAAGCTCGCCGGGCGACGAGCCCACGGTGGACCGCCGCTCGCCTATATAAGGCATCCCCGAGCCCTCCTCTCGCCACCACTCGTCCCCTCCCACTCCAAATAGCCCCCCTGGGCCTCCCGTTCACCCCCAGAGCCGCCCAAGCTTGAGATCGAGCTCGAACTCCGCCGCTTCGGGTCGCTGTCGATCTCGTGGTACAGGCCTCCTTTGCCCTCTCTCTCTCTCGATCTGGAACTGCCTCACCTCTCTTACCACTTCCCCTCTGTCTCCCCTCTCTATTGCAGCCGGAATCGACCGGGGCAAGCTCCTCCTGAAGCTCTACCGGCGGCTCCCTCGTCGCCGGCGAACCCCTGCACTCCGGCGACCGCCTTCACCTCCACCCGAACGGCGACTCCGCCCTGAGCACGCCGGTGCCCTCGGATCGCCTCGCCGTCGACCATAGTGACGCCGATGAGCTCGCCTCCCTCTCTGGCTCGAGGTAGAAGACGACGGCCATGGGGCCCGTCAGTCAGCCTCACATACTGACGGGTGGGCCCCACCCGTCAGGTTTAAAACACACGCGCGCGCGCACCGGTTCGCTACGTCGGCTGGAGACATATTTCCCAAATACGCCTTTGACGTGGCGGCCTCGCGTGGGCTGAATTCCCTCTGGGCCTGCTGCCTTTGTGGCCTCTTCCGCCCAAAGGGCACGGCCACTTCTCTTTTTCTTTTTTGTCTGTTTTTTAAAAATTCCACAGGGTAAAATATTTATCCAAATGGAATAATTCCAACTCCTAAAATCTTAGAATAATTCCACCTATTTATTGATGAAACATTCATGCACATCCATCACACTTTTCTGTACTGTTCAAATTTAAATTCAAATTTGAGCACTTAAATCCTTCTTTGAAAATCCATTTCCACTATTCCTTAACTCCAAATACATAACTAGGAATTTTCCCCTTCTTAGATTTCCCCCTAGTATTTATCAAAAATAAGTTGACATTTTTCTGAGCACTTTGGTTTTTCTGTTTTACTATTGCCTTATTTTCTCGTTATTTTCTTGCGACGATTAGATCCCGTACTAGACGAAGTTGCTGAAGAAGGAGAAGGAGAAGGATTTGAAGAACTTGAAGACCAAGGCAAGCAGACCTTTGACCATGACACCCCTCTTGTTCATCGGTACCCTTTTACCGGATTGCATGATGATGAAATGTGACGATGGTAAACTTGTTGTGAACCACCACATGATGCATACCCCTACTCATGACTTTACATTGTTCATGATTGCATTTTCAAGAAACTAGTTGATGCATGTGTACCATGTACTCTTCATGGTTACATTCTTTTGAAAACCCCATCGGGTGCCCCTAATGCCCTTGGGAGATGTTGAACTAAGGTCATCACTTGAGGAAGAAGTGGTGTACCAAAGAGAGCTTTTGGTGTGTGTGTAAAGTGATGGATTAGATTTATGTGTGATTACCGTCCCAACCAAACATGTGCAACCATTCTACCCCTTATGGGACGGGGCATTATTGATTACTTAGGCTGATACTAGCATGGTGCCCACATTACTAGTGACGGGGGTGACTTGAGGTCTCTCTTGGGACGGGGTCGTGCTTGGATAGGCGGCCATGACTGTTTTCACAGGGCACCGGACACACCGTTGGTCCCTTCGTGTATGCGAAGTAATGTGAAAAGGGCAGAGTCACACGATATTTTGCTTATACACGAGGGTCGTGTATCAACGAGTGGACCCTATGTTAGTGTCGTCTAGGGAAAGGTAATGACCGGGTGCTTCTCCCGAGTGCTTGAGATACCGCGGGATCGTGGATGACACGAATGCTTCTCGGATCTTGTGGGTAAAGTGCGCAACCTCTGCAGAGTGTCAAACTATTCAAATAGTCGTGTCCACGGTCATGGACAGTTGGGAGGTGCTACTTAAACTATGTCCAGAAATTTTACAAATCACAATGCATGTGTGTGTGGAAAGGAACTAGTTGTGTCAAGGTGGAGACTTGACATGATATGGCATTGATTCAACTCTATTTATGTTGATATCCGTAACCTGTTCTCGAGGTTACCCATGTTTCATTGATGCATATCTCACAAGTTGATAGGACATCTTAACTAGCCTGATGCTAGGTTGCTTACTCGTTGTGCTATTACATTGTTACATTGAACCAAATCATGGGTTGCTTCCGAGTACATTCAAAGTACTCATTGGCTTGCCACTGGTTATTTAATTGGCCAGGCATGGAAGAACCGGAGTTCGAAGAAGAGTTCTTTGGAGGCGAACATGCGAACTAGGACGTTTCCGTCAGAATGCACTGTAGGGTTAAGGCAGATGGCATGGGTTCTACTTATCGTCGAAGATTTCCGCTGCTTGTGTTTTATTTGATGTTCAGCCCTTAAGGCTTTATCAATGTAAGACTTGACCATAATGGTCATAATTTCTGTAAGACGGTATGTATGGATGTAAGACTCTTGTTATTCAGCTTCTGTGTGTTCAGTGAGCAGTGATCTCTGGGATCACTGTACACGTGCATTCGGTGATCACGACTTATGAGTAGGGGTCCCCACAGTTGACGTCCAATGTCCCGATGAAGAGCAGATCGTCGCTGATCTCTCGTGGTGGCGCCCCTGCCTCGCCGCCGCCCGAGGCCACCATGTCCTCGTAGACTCTCGGGGCCCGCGCGCCTGCACCCCAGGCCGCGAGGCCCTTAAGCTCCGCACTTCTGAAGAGGCGCCGGGACTACACCACCGTGGACCATTGAGTTTCCTGCCCTGACCCACCCCGAGGCCCGAGAGGACACCGTCAAAGGTCGCGACGCCAAGATGGAGCTGTTGGCGAGGACACAGGCCACGGAGAGCAGTCTGCTAGAAAAGCTGGAGCAGGAGATGAAGGCAGAGAAGGCCGAGCTGGAAGTGAAAGCGAAGGTCCTGGCTGAGGACTGCGCGACCTTCAAATCCCTTAAGGAGAGGTCCCGCGTGGCATTGCGGGCACTCTACGAGAAGGGCTTGGAGGAGTCGCTAGCGACAGACGACGAGGGCCCCACCCAGCTTCTCCCTCATCTTGTCGCGGTGCTCGAGGACGTCCTTGACGGGATCGACCCCTTGGTGGAGGAGGAAGCCTGTGCGCTCTCCTCTGCTGCACTGACTTGCGTCTTCAGCCACCTACATCTTGGTGATCCCGATGCCGACCTTGACGAGCTGCTCGAGCCCGTGGATGACGAGCACTGCACAGCCACTGCTGAAGCCGTGAAGTGCCAGGTGGAGCCTCATCAGGATCAGCGTCCATTCCAGGGGCGCCTCCCTCCATCGCATAGCAAAGCGCGCCCGGCGCCCTCCTCAGGAAGGGCTCGGGGCTCTCTTCTGGAGGGCCTCAGACCTTGCCAACCTCACGAGGGAGGCGCTTGGGCACTAGTTGGAGGCGTGCTTCACGGCAGGTTTCCCTTAGGAGAACACAGGGCAAGGCGTGCCCACCACCCAGGAGTTCATCACCAAGACCACCCAAGAATTGCAAGAGGCAAGAGCCATGCGCGGCCATAGCCGCACACAGGGTGCAGCACCCCATTCGGGCGAGGATGCCGGGCTACGTCTCTGCGTCGACATCTCAAGGCTCAACAGGGCCGCATCTCAGGAGCGCTTCTGGCCATCACGTGCGGGCCATCGTGAGGGCCCACCACACAACTACATTCGCATGAGCTTCGGCTTGCCGAGCGTGGCGTCGGCCCATCAGCGCAACTTGCGGCAGGTCCTGGTGTCTCAGGAAGCCAGGATCCACGCCGTTCAGGAGGAGATGGAGATGCTCTTCAGGGAACCTCCCGAGCCCCCAGAGCCCCCCGAGGCTCAGGGTCCCGGTGGCTCATGAGGAGTCATCCCTTCAACGCATGGCTTCATCTACATCAACTCTACTTTGTCTACAGCACCAGGTGACATCTTCCATGTTCGTTTAAGCTGGGAGCGCCCATCAGGCTGCATTATTCCCAGGCCGCATGGGTCTGTCCCTGTGGCATGCATCCCTTTGCTTAAGTCTTTAGCTTACCTTGCTGGGGGCGTCCCTCGGGCTACATCATCCCCAAGCCGCTCGGGCCACACCCAGTGGCATGTATCTTCCTGCATTTATCCAAGTCAATCTACCCTTTATGCTTAACCCACCAACGACTATCAACTGCTCGATCAGCGCCTCCCCTGGGGGCCTTCACACAGGCACGGCGCTGGTGCATGGGTCCATCCCTGCCACGTCCGACAAATCTGAGTGGTCGAGCTTTGGCTCACGGCACGCGCCGCACACGTCACCTCACCAGGCCCTCGGTGCCTTTGCCTCACCCAGAGCAACTGGCGGCAGGCTAACAGCTGTAACAGTCAACCATGTTCCTTCTTGTGCTTGTTCGCAGGAGTCCCAAGGGAAGGATAGTAGATGGCATCGTGAGTCTCCTATTCCTCGTGCGATCCACTTGCGCGTTAAAAGGGGGGCTCCTGAGCATCGCGACTCAGGAGCTCTTACTGGCTCTTCAGCCCTCACCCCCTGGCCTTGACCACGGCATCGCGACCTGGCATACCAGCGGCGGCTGAGCTCGCTCGAGGGCCGGGACCTGAGGACGTAGAGCACTAACGAGAGCACGGGTAAGGGAAACTCTTACGTGCCAGCCTGTCTATGCCACACGAGATTGGTGTGCAACCCTAGCGCAACGTCATGAGTCGTCGCGAAATCTACAAGATAAGTCTTGCACCCAGATCAGCTAAATGTTTGGGCTTCATGGCCGATCGCACCCTGCCGTAACCCTGTTACGGCCACATCAACTCTCTTTCTGTCCTTACCATGGCTGCTTGGGCGCTAAGGGGGACCTCCTGAGCATCGCGCCTCAGGGGCTCTTACTGGACCTCGGGCCGTGCACCTCCTGGCCTTGACCACGGCATGCGACCTGGCATACCAGCGACGGCTGTAGCAGCCTTGGGACCGGGACCTTCAGCGTAGAGCAACAAGCTATCGCGAGGAAAGAAAGGGTGACCGAGCCTTAACGGGACATGCGTTTACCGAGCTCTTATAATAAGGAAGATGAAAACGAGAGACATTACAGACCCTTACATGCCCCCACGGGGTGATTCACGATCCTTCGCAGGGAACAAAAGCTGCTACTAAGAGGAATCCTATCTACAATCTCCCGAGGTGGACGCCACCATTAATAGTGGTCCACAGGAGGCCGGCGCCAACCCCATCCAGATCAGCGGCGACGGCTACCGGACGTCGCGGCCATGCTCCGAGCGCGGCGAGAACTCGGAGGGACGTAGCTATCGTCGCTCGTCTCCGGAGTCTCGTAAAGCTCGGGAGAGCTGCTGGACTCCCAAGGGCTGCTGCTGCTGGAGTGCTCAGGACTGGAGTGCGCGACGGCTTGGCGCTCCTCTCCAGGGCAGCACTCCAAGCGGCGGCCCTCGGCGTCGAAGACCTTGAAGAAGAGCGTGGAGGCGCTGTCGTACTTGAAGTGGATCGCGAGGGCCCCCCTCGCATGGCAAAACCCCGCGATCTCACCCCAGCCGCGAGTCATGAAGATCTTGCTAGTAAGGACCGCTTCGATCTCCGCTCCGGTCACCGGAGCACTGCAGTCTGCGTGCTGCAGCCAGAGCTCGAGTGGCCCCCTCTACGGCATCACGTCGGAGAAGAACCGCGGGAAGCAGATCCAGGAGCTTGGTGGCGTCGGTGCCCACAGCACCAACTCGTGCAAGGAGTCAGCAGCGTGGACCCCAGGGGCGATAACGCGCGGCTCCGTGGCGCGGCGACCCCCGACGAGGCGCGGGCGGCGCTGATCGTCTCTCCGTCCTCCCAAGCCCTCGGCTCGAGTGTCGGTGTCAAAACCGGCGGATCTCGGGTAGGGGGTCCCGAACTGTGCGTCTAGGCGGATGGTAACAGGAGACAAGGGACACGATGTTTTACCCAGGTTCGGGCCCTCTTGATGGAGATAAAACCCTACGTCCTGCTAGATTAATATTGATGATGTGTGTTACAAGAGTGGATCTACCATGAGATCAAAGAGGCTAAACCCTAGTAGCTAGCCTATGGTATGATTGTTGTTCGTCTTACGGACTAAAACCCTCCGGTTTATATAGACACCGGATAGGGTTAGGGTTACACAGAGTCAGATAAAATGATAGGAGATCTACATATCCGTATCGCCAAGCTTGACTTCCACGCCAAGGAAAGTCCCATCCGGACACGGGACGAAGTCTTCAATCTTGTATCTTCATAGTCTTGGAGTCCGGCCCATGATGATAGTCCGGCTATCCGGACACCCGCTAGTCCGGGACTCCCTCAGTAGCCCCTGAACCAGGCTTCAATGACGATGAGTCCGGCACGTTGATTGTCTTCGGCATTGCGAGGCGGGTTTCTCCTCCGAATACTTCATAGAAGGTTTTGAACACAAAGATTGTTTCCGGCTCTGCAAAACAAGTTCCACATAACACCGTAGAGAGAATAATTTTTGCACAGATCTGCTGACGTATTCTGCGGCGTGACATCACACCACGGCCAGGCCTTTATATGAATCGTTTTTTATTGTTCCACCTCAGCGTGTTTAACGAGGCGGTTTCCTTGGCACGTCTTATCAAAGCGTAGATCGTGCCCCTTATTCCGGGAATCTCATCAATACGGACGTGGGTAACCCAACCATGCCCGTTGGCACGCCTCCTCTATCAAAGGCGAGTCATATCAACCACGGGGTGGGCTCTTGGTATTCAACCTCTTTATAACGAGACCAAGGCCCTCTCCTTTTTACACCCTCTATCGAGTTCGCCTCGCGCTTCGAGTTCCAACACCCAAAGCTTCAGATTCAGGCGCTTCGGACTTTCGACGATGTCCGGCTCCGACCAGCACGGTCGATGGATGTCTTCCTCTGTCATAGAAGAGGATGTTCTAAAGCTGCGAGACGCCAGGTATCTAACCGGCGAGATCTCGCATAGGCTGCCTGCTCCAGGGCAGGTCATTCCCACTCCGAGCCTGGTGAGAGCGTGGTGTTCGTGTCTCACTTCCGTCGGGGTTTAGGCTTCCGGCGGATCCCTTCGTCTTGAGGGCTCATGTTTTATTATGGGCTTGATTTCCATGACTTGAATCCGAGTCCATCCTCCATATCTCGTCATTCATTGTCGTATGTGAGGCCTTCCTCCATATTACCCCACTTTGGATTGTGGCTCAAGACCTTCAAGGTGGAGCCAAAGATGATCCAGGGGCAGCAAGCAGAGTGCGGAGGGGCGGTCATAAGCAAATGTGCTAATGCTCCGTGGCCCGAGGGCTCTTTTCAAGAGGAGCTTGGTTGGCAACGGGAGTGGTTTTATATCACCGCTCCCAGGGGCACCAAATGGGCGGTGCTCCCTGCCTTCCGCTCAGGTCCACCACAGCGGCTGGTATCATGGGCCAACAAGGGGCTCGACTGGGGGCCTTTCAAGGACGTTCCCTTGCTGCAGGGCCGTATTCGAGACCTCCAGGAAAGTGGGATCAATCTGGTTGCAGTGGCGCAGGTTATGGTGATCCGGCGCCTTCAGCCCTGCAAACGTCGCCCCCTCCGCCTGTGGGAATTCAATCCGGAGGGACCACGAGCTCTCGAAAATTTTATGGGCACGACGCCCGTGGAGATGTATAAACTGTTTTTCGGTTCACAAGAGAAGTGTCCGGACTTGACCGAGGAAGCAGGACTAAGCTGCAATCGGCCAGATACTCAAGTAAGTAGTCCCGTAACCGGACAAGCTGTTCGTTCATTTATTTTATATATATGCCATTTAAAGGAGCCGCTTCTTGAACAGGAGTGGATAGCCAAGGCAAAGTTGATAAGGTGTCCGGCTCCCCTCCCGGAGACCATGCCGGATCCCATGCTGACCAAGATGTTGAAGGTCGCGCCTTTTGAAGAAGGCGAAGGGGGGAGCGGGGAAGCAACCGCCTCTACGAAGGAGGATATCAAGGAAGGAGTGATTAAGAGTCCCACCTTCCAAGGAGAGAAGAGGATCGCTTCGGAAGATCCGGAGGTCAAGGCCTCAAAGAGGGGGAAGGAATCTTTGGCAGAGAGTCCGGCGCGGGGAAGTAACCCAGCCGCATTATTTCCCGTAGGAGACCAGCCCTCCAGCCAGCCGTAAGTAAAAAAGAAGGGGTCTTAATTGTAAATAAGGAACATCCCTGTATTTATTTATGAAGATAACCGGAATTGTACCTTGTAGTTCGGACCTCAACCCTTCTCAGCAGAGCTCGTCTTTTGGGGATCTTCGTCCGGAGATGATGGAGAGCGAAACGCCTCCACCTGTCGCACCCTCATGTGAAGCGGACGACACGGAGGTGTCGTCGCGGAGGGTTCCCCCAAGTCCGGCGGGGCCGGAAGGTCCGGCGCCAAGTGGCGTGCGGTCGGAGGAGCTGAAGGATCTGCTCGGGCGGCGGCTATTCGAGGATCACCGTGCTCTAATGGGTACGGTGATTGAAAGAATTGCATCCGTGGAGAACGGATTGCATGAAGCCGTCGAAGCTTCTTGGCGGGGTTTGAGGTACGCAAAATGATGTACCTTCGGCAGTTATGCATATAAAATGCGCCCTGTATAGATAGTAGCCCCTGAGACTCGGTATGTTGTCAAAATTGACAACGTGCCGAGGATCAAATTCTCTGTTTTAACATATCGCCGCTCCTAAACAGGTGGCGGGGCGTCCGGAGGCCAACCGGACTGATGAATATGCCGAACTAAAGCGGCAACTTGACGAGGCGGATGCGGACATCGTATTTGGTCAACAAAGCGGTTTAATGAGTCACAAGGTATCACGACTTCTATCACGGACACCTGGTAAGGGAGCTTGACGCCCATGTCTTACTAATCATATGCTTAATGCAGATGGTACCGCTTTGCCGTGGAAGAGCTGCGGGCAGAACTTGCCCGGCGAAGAGCAAGCCAGAATTAATGTCTGCGGCCGCTTTAAAGGCGGCCGAAGAGCTAGAAGCTGAACGGGCTTCTCACTGCCGAAGCAAAGAGGAGATGGCCGATATGGCCAAAAAGTTGAGGAATACTACCGATCGCTGCGAGGTTCTTGAAAAAGAACGTCAAGTGGAACAAGATGGCCTAAAGAAGGCCGCCGCCGAATCCAATAATGCCCAATCGGCTTTGAGAGCTGCCAAGGAGGAGCTGAGTCAGGCCGGGGCAATTGCGGCTGGAAAACCATTGAGGAAATATACAGATCCAAAGTATGCTCAGTTGGATAAATTGTGGAGTTCAGAGGATGCTTATCTGGACTTGGCGGCGAGCGCTGTCGACGCGGTTGAGCACTTCCGGGGCCAGAAGGGGCACAGAAGGGAAGAGTTACATTGGTCGCAATTCCATAGTCCGGAGCGTCCTCTGCCGCTGACCGATCGGTTGGCCGAATGAGCCGAGCTGAATCGATTGTCCGGATTTGCCATGAAGCATGTCTTGACTCACTTGTGGCCAGGCGGACCCCAGCCGAAGAGCTATTTTGGTTTAGTGCAGCGGTTTCTTGGTGCGGTGCCGCGTATCGACACAATGAAGCAATCGGCGTGAACTGAGGGAGTGCGGATGGCTCTTGCCCGTGTCAAGACATACTGGGCAGAGATGAAGGCCACTGACATTGCATCCCAGGATTCGGACAGAGGCCGAGTACCTGCCGAGCACTACTTTGAAGAAGTCTTGCCGGGCGCTCGTTAAATAGAGACGCAGTGCTCGAAGGATATTATGTTTAAATGACATGTATGCTTTGTGAAAACAATGTTTCAATGTAATATAAGTGCTTTTTATACTTGTGCGTTCAAGTAGCAAACTACTCCCTGTGCGGCCGTTTATGTATATGTAAATATAACCTGAAAGATGGCAGTCCTTGGCTTCAATCCCCACGCACATAGTGCGGGGGTGTTTGCAAAGAAAGCGCTTTTTCACACTTAATCCAACGTCTTGGTCCTGTTAAGGAGGTGATAGCGTAGCAAACCAGGCAACCGGACTATAATGCTTTATCACTTTCACTTAGCCATGGGAGTTCGAGGGTGGGGCTACTATATAACCCCTGGGGGCACCGCACTCTCCCGAACCCGGGGTGCGTATGTTCCTGACCGAAAAAGTGGTCCTTCATTAATGTGAAGGAATCCTAAACATTCCAGTGAGTCATCGAGTGGTTGACCAGTCTCTCGCTATATCATGACAGTCAGTTTTCGGCTTTCTCTCTTGAGGTGCTTGCGGCGAACCGGGCACAATCGCGATAGTTCTCCTGGTGCCGCGTTAGCCGTGAAAGCGGGCGTAAGGCAGCAAAACACAGGAGCCGGGAAACCCAACATTTGACCAAAGACATGATTCGGAGCTGATGCATATAAGGCCTAACTCAAGACGCTGAATACTCCCTAAGGTATTCGGTCTTTATGAAAACGGGCAGAATAATGCCCTAAGCCCCTGGTGTCTAGGTACGCGCAAAAAATTCTGGTGTGGCCAATGCCAAAGCACCAGCCTCCTCCTCGGTTATATTAAGGAACCGGGGGGATGTATGTCAACAAGAGACAGTGAAAAAAGGTTTACGCAGGGTCTTAATCTGAAAAGAATCCTTGCAACGGGTCCCTATTGCACGTCTGCGCCTGTGTCTCCGTTGTGCCGTATCCTGGACGGGTGTAGCACGTTGTTCATCTGTAAAAGAGAGGAACTTAGTTTGCAAGAAAAAGGGTCGTGCGAAAGGTGTACTTAATATTAAATAAACAGAGTATGGTTCGAAGAAGTGAATGAAATTGAGCTTTATCGTCTCTTGTTGTACATGCATGCAGCCCCTTGTTTGGGGGTATGCCGCTAGTAGGCGCCGGACTCGTCTAGCCATGTCCGGGGTTCGAATTACCTATTCAGTTGCTTTGGTTAGCGGAGCCGGATTGGTGTGGGGCTGTTAAGGCAGCCTCACATTCTTCCGTGCTCGAGTGACACTTATTACTCCCTTTTAATGAGATGATGCCGCGTGGACCGGGCATTTTAAGTGTAAGAGATGCGTAATGGCGTATTGCGTTAAAGCGGGCGAAAGCTTCACGTCCCAATAGTGCTTGATAGCTACTTTTAAATGGGGCGACATGGAAGACTAACTTTTCGCGACGGAAGTTGTCGGATGAACCAAACACAACTTCTAGCAGTAGGGAGCCCGTACAATGGGCATATGGGCCTGGCATTACCCCTTTGAAGGAGGTGTTGCTATGGCGAATTTTGGTTGGGTCTATCCCCATCCTGCAGATTGTGTCCTGATATATCTTGACACGGGCAAGAGCCATCCATGAGGACTTGTGTAAATTGGAATCCGTCGATTATAGGATCCAATATCAAGGCATCCATCCTGCGTTCCGGATATTTTCGGAATAGTCCTGATGGTCGAAGGTGATTGGTTTTGATAACAAATGTGCGGCGCGCCTTTTAGTGGGCGCCACTCTGTTTTTCCCTTTGATCACGTGAAGTAAGTTTACTGTTTTAACCTTTTGTGGGAAATTATTTTGTTTTCCGGGGCTCTGCTTGTGGTGCTCGTCGTCATCTTCCCTTGGTGTGTCGAGCCCCTTGTGTTCGGCGTTAAGTCGGCCGGACTGCTTGAAGACCCAACAATCTCTATGGGTATGGTTTGCAGGCTTCCCGGAGGTACCATGTATTTGACACAGTCTATCCAGAATCTTGTTTAGGTTGGATAGCTTGTCCTTTGTTATCCTTTAGGGGCAGTGTTTTGTTGTCCGGCCGAGAGCTTTTGAATCCAGCGTTGACCGCCGTACTATTTGGGCCATTTTCCTTATTCCGGCGCTGATCTTTTCTGCGTCGTGATTTCCCATTTCCATCCCTGATTTCGGATATACTCGGGTCGCTGGTGCTGCATCTAGCCAGCCAGCTGTCTTCTCCTGCGCAAAAGCGGCTCACGAGGCTTGTTAATGCGGCCATTGTTCTTGGCTTTTCTTGGCCGAGGTGTCTGGTGAGCCATTCGTCTCGGACATTGTGTTTGAAAGCTGCTAAGGCTTCGGCGTCCGGACAGTCGACTATTTGGTTCTTTTTAGTAAGGAACCTGTTCCGGAATTTCCGAGCTGACTCTCCGGGCTGTTGAGTTATGTTACTTAGATCGTCTGCATCCGGAGGGCGGACATAAGTCCCCTGAAAATTTGCCCGAAATGCATCCTTGAGCTCTCCCCAGCTTCCAATGGTGTTTTCGGGGAGGATTTTAAGCCAATGCCGAGCTCGCCCTTTGAGTTTATGGGGTAAGTATTTTATGGCGTGGAGATCGTCTCCTCTAGCCATGTGTATGTGGAGGATGTAATCCTCGATCCGAACTCGAGTGCATTGTTCCGTCGTATGCCTCTATGTTTACGGGTTTGAATCCGCTAGAAATTCATGATCCAACACCTCATCGGTGAAACATAGGGGTGTCGCGCCCCTATATTTGGGTGTGTCGTGATCTTGAATTTTGGCGTATTGCATTGCTTTGACGAGCCTGCTTTCTTGGCCCACAGATGGACCTAACTGGGCCATCCTCTCGATGTGAATCCTTATGCGGATCGCATATTGGCTTGTGTGCGGCGCCATTCACCGCTCTCTTTTTGCCGTGCGGTCGTCCATCCGACCGGGTGGCCTTCTTACTTTTTAATTGTGGGGGCTCTAAGGCCTCCTCGTGGTCGGGTAGTAGCTTTCTTTCGGGTAGCTCTTTGTTCGGTATTGTCGCCGTGCATTTGTCTGGGGTGCTGAATACTTTGCTCCATCTGATCTTGAGTGCATCTTCCGCTGTTTTGAGCTTCCGCTTCTGCTTTTTCAGGCTACGTGTAGTGGCGACGAGCCTTTTTTGGAGGTCATTTTGCTCCGATAGTTTGTCTGGCGTGAGATCGTCCGGACTATGGTCTTTGCCGGGGACAGATTGTTTATCCAAGTTGTCTTGTTCGGACGATTGCTCGATAGCTTGTTTGTTGTCCACCGGTTCGCCCAGCTCAATGGCTGGGTCTTTGTTGAGGCGGGACTTTGTTCGGCGTTTACGTTGCGTTTTGACTACTTTTCGAGGGATTTATCCTTCGTAGCGTCCCGTTGCTCCTCGTCTTCATTTCCTTTAGGTGTATCCACCATGTATACATCATGGGATGAGGTTGTCCAGCATCCTGTAGGTGCTGGTTCATTGTTGTCTCCTACATCATCGTCCATACCGTCGATGTCTTGGTCGAAATCGAGCACGCCGTGTAGGCTATCGGCGATGGCTCTGAAGTGGGTGGTGGGTGGGCGTTGAATTTCTTCGTCGTCCGTATCCCAACCTTCCGACCGTGGTCCGCCAGGCTTTCGGATAAAGAGAGAGACTTTAGTGAATTCAGGATGTCGCCAAAGGGCGAGTGCTGAAAGATGTCCGCGGCCGTGAACTCCATAACGGGCGCCCAATCGGATTCGATTGGCAAGGGCGCGGAGGGTTTGGAGTCCGGAGAGGAGTCCGGCACCCTGGAGTCGAGGTCTTCGCAAAGGACAGGGATGGAGTTCGGATCGATCGCCGTAAGGATTAAAACCCCCGAGGCGGTGTCCAACCACTCGTCCTCGTTCGGGGAATCCGGCTCCGGATTAAGGGTCGGAGCGGATTCTGGTGCGGCCTCCAGGGCACTGTTCGGCTGCAGAGCTAGATCATGCCCATCGAGACAGTGCGGCGCACATGGCTGCGGCTTGAATCCGTCGAAGATCAAGTCTCCGCGGATGTCGGCCGCATAATTTAAACTTCCAAATCTGACCTGACAGCCAGGGGCGTAGCTTTCGATCTGCTCCAGATGGCCAGCTGCTTAATTGGCCCGCAGCAAAGCCGCCGAACACGAAGATCTGTCCGGGAGAAAAGTCTCACCGGACCGCGTCGTTGTTGATGATCGAAGGAGCCATCGAGCCTATCGGTGACGATACGGAGGAACTCTCAATGAAAGCACCAATGTCGGTGTCAAAACCGGCAGATCTTGGGTAGGGGGTCCCGAACTGTGCGTCTAGGCGGATGGTAACAGGAGACAAGGGACACGATGTTTTACCCAGGTTCGGGCCCTCTTGATGGAGGTAAAACCCTACATCCTGCTAGATTAGTATTGATGATGTGTGTTACAAGAGTGGGTCTACCACGAGATCAAAGAGGCTAAACCCTAGAAGCTAGCCTATGGTATGATTGTTGTTCGTCCTACGGACTAAAACCCTCCGGTGTATATAGACGCCGGATAGGGTTAGGGTTACACAGAGTCGGTTACATAGGAGATCTCCATATCCGTATCGCCAAGCTTGCCTTCCACACCAAGGAAAGTCCCATCCGGACACGGGACGAAGTCTTCAATCTTGTATCTTCATAGTCTTGGAGTCCGGCCGATGATGATAGTCCGGCTATCCGGACACCCCCTAGTTCGGGACTCCCTCATCGAGCATACAAGGGTAGCGGGTAACCCGGCGGGGGCCGCTCGTACCAAGGCCTTGTCACCGCTTGCATCGCCGCCTCGTCACGGCGGTGGATCGACCGTTTCTTCGGCGGAAGAGGCTCCGGCTCGTCACGGGGAGCTTTCCCTTTCTCTTCGGCCGAAAACCTTCTAATGGGCGCCATTGCTGTCAGCAGGGCAGCAAGGAGGATGAAGCAAGCGAGCAAGGAAGAGATGGGCAACGGGGGCTCCGCCCCCTCCCCATTTATAGCAAGAGAAGGCCAACCGACGTCTCCCACGTTCGCAGGTAATGATGGTTTTCCTTGCATGTAGCAGGGACTCGTCAAATCGTGCAGTTGCCGAGGCAGCGTGGGGAAGCGGCGACGCCCACGCCCAATCAACCGCCACGTGTCGACCAAGGCCGCAGGCTTTTCGGGACCACGACGCTCCGAACTTGACCCTTGGCTTCTCCGCGATGCCAAGCCCGAGCGCGCCTTGGGCCCGGGGGCTACTGTCGGTGTTCTGGGAATGGGGGTCCCCAGACTTGCCTACCTACGGCCCACAGCATGGCTAAGCAGCGGGCCGTACGGCCCATCTTCATCAACAAGGCATCCAAGACCCTCGCGAGGGTCCAAGCCTCGTGAGGCGGACGACGCAAGGCTTCCTATGGAGTGTCCTAGCCAGGCGGCCTCACGAGGAGCGGAGATATCAAGGCAGGGCAAACCTCACAAGGGACTCGTGACGTGAGCCATGACGAACGGTGCCAGGCGTGTGCCAGGCGGGCGCCAGTACGCGCAGCATCCACATTTCCACATTAGTGCTAAGGAGGCAAGCACAGACGAAGAGTACCGAGGCATCAGGAAAAGGTTGCCATATTGGTGCAACAAGACCAAGACCAGGGGGACGGCAAGGCGGAGGTCATCGTGGAGCCCAAGATGGCGTCATCCCAGGGCTTTTCGCAGGCGAAGACCGCTTTTGTCAGGATAGCTTGTACTAGCTGTCCCCCTTCAAATTTTCCCGTCGTTGTTGGCTCCCATCCCACTCAACATTTGGGAAGAGGACCAGGGCCTATATAAGTAGAGCTAGCCACCACAGTAGGAGAGGCGGAACCGAGGTACGACTCGAACAGATCGAGAAGCCAACACACGCACAAGAACACCTCAACTTCAGGAGGCAGTTCTCCTCTTGTACTGTTCATCATTAGCCCAAGAGGCAATCCACCACCATCACATTGGAGTAGGGTATTACACCACAATGGTGGCCTGAACCAGTATAAACCCCGTGTCTCTTTCTTTGTTGTGAGTTCGTCGAGTTCGTCTGCAAGATCTTAGCAAGCTAGAGCATAGATTGGTAGGGGGGAAAGAATTCACGCGCACCCCAGTGTTTGAACCTTAAGGGTTTGCCGGAACCCCACATCCGACAACGCTCCACTGTGGATAGGGACGATGTGATCCTGGACAAACGACCCAAATCCACTTCTTTCCAGCCAGCAGAAGAAATAGTCAAATTTCAGGTCCATCCAACAGACCCAAAGAAGACAGCATCTATCAGAGCGCAACTCAGCCCCACAGTCGACACCGCACTACGAGTTCTTGCGCGAAAACTGGGATATATTCTCCCGGCACCCCTCAGACATGCCAGCAATCCCGTGCGAGTTGGCTGAACACAACCTCAACATACTGAAGAGATATAAGCCGGTCAAACAAACACTGTGGAGCTTTTCCGAACCCAAACGACAAGCAATGGGAGAAGAGCTAGCAAAAATCATCGAGGCTGGATTCATGAGAGATATTAAACATCCAGACTGGCTGGCAAACTAGGTAATACTACCAAAGAAGGATAAATCCTGGCGCCTATGCGTCGATTTCAAAGACCTTAACAAGGCTTGCCCTAAGGATCCCTTCCCCATTACTCGCATTGATCAAATCTTTGACACTATCGCAGGACACGACTCGCTGTGCTTCCTTGATGCATATTCCGGATACCATCAAATCAAAATGAAGGAGTCCGATCAAGCCGCAACAGCATTGATTACACCATACGGTACGTTTTGCTTCAACACCACGCCTTTCGGTCTCAAGAACTCCGGCGCCACCTACGAGCGTATGATCCAAACATGCCTCGAGAAACAGATCAGCAAGACAGTGGAGGCCTACATGGACGACGTCATCATCAAAAGCAGACACATTGAAACACTAATAGACGATCTGCGTCTCACATTCGACAACCTCCGTACATATGACATCAAGCTTAATCCGGAAGAGTGCGTCTTTGGCGTCCCCGGCGGAAAACTATTGGGCTTCATCGTTTCCAATAGAGGAATTGAAGCAAATCCAGCCAAAATCCGAGCTCTATCACAATTGGCTACGCCAACCGAACTTAAACAAGCCCAAAAACTCGCTAGGTGCGTGGCAGCTTTAAGCCGCTTTATCTCCAGGTTGGAGGAAAATGCGCTGCCACTTTATCGCCTTCTACGGCACTCCGACAACTTCAAGTGGACAGACGCGGCGACGGACGGACTGGAAGAGATAAAAGCCCTTCTGGCAAGCAACCCAATTCTGGCCGCGCCAAACATTGGCGAACCAATGCTCCTATATATATCGGCAACACACCAGGTGTTGAGCGCCATACTCGTCGTCGAGCGAGAACAGGACGGACACAAATTTCCGCTCCAAAAGCCAGTATACAACGTATCCACCGTCCTCACACCATGCAAATCCTGGTACCCTCATTAGCAAAAGATAGCATATGTAGTCTTCATGGCATCTCGAAAATTGCGACAATACTTTCATGAGTGTTCAATCACGGTTGCTTCTGAAGTGCCCCTCAATGATATAATAAACAACTGGGACGCCACGGGCCGGATTGCCAAATGGGCCATTGAGCTCCTTCCATTGCCAAATGAACCAAGTATTGGCTGACTTCATCGCCGAATGGACAGAGGCCGAACTCCCTAAAGAGTACGGCATGTATTCCAACTGGGTTATGCATTTTGACGGCTCCAAAATGTTGGCGGGGCTAGGAGCGGGCGTCGTATTGACGTCCCCCACGGGAGATATCGTCTAGTACGTACTCCATATATTATTCACAAACTCCAACAACGTAGCCGAATACGAGGCATTGCTACATGGCCTTCGGATGGCGGTATCAATGGGCATACAACGCTTGGAGGTGCGCGGGGACTCAAACCTCGCAATATCCCAAATTAATGGAGACTTTGATGCAAAAGATCCAAAGATGGCAGCTTATCGCAACGCCGTCTTAAAAATGTCAGCTCGGTTCGAGGGGCTCGAGTTTCAGCATGTCGCCCGCGAAAGTAATCAGGCGGCAGACATCCTTGCTCACATCGGCGCCAAGCGCGACCCCGTCCCACCTAACATCTTCCTCGAAAGGCTCTTTAAGCCATCTGTGGTGTGGCAAGGCGGAGACAGCAAGGGCAGTCCCGTTCCGAACACAAATATAGATAGCGAACATGCCGATATCATCGGAGGCTCAGCCACAGAAATAAAACCATCATCCCATCTCATTATGGAAGTCATTTCCCCATGGACCGAACCATTCTTGGCCTACCTTGATAAGAAGGAGCTCCCAGAAGATCAGGACGAGGCCCGCCGCATTATCCGGCGTTCGAAGGCCTATAAAGTTCACGAAGGAGAGCTCTACAAGAAAAGCACTACCGGAGTCCTTCAAAGGTGTATCTCCGAGGAGGAGGGGCGGCAACTATTGGCAGAAATTCACGCCGGTCTTGGTGGGCACCACGCCGCAGCCAGGGCACTTTTCAGCAAGGCCTTCCGGACATGATTTTATTGGCCTACGGCCCGAGCAGATGTGCAGGACCTCGTCCAGCGCTGTGTGGGATGCCAACTCTTCGCCAACCAAAGCCATATGCTCCCAAGCGCCCTACGAACAATCCAATTACATGGCCCTTTGCGGTCTGGGGCTTGGACATGGTTTGACCCCTTAAAGGGGGAAGCCATAAGAAAAAATATCTGCTAGTCATGGTGGATAAATTCACCAAGTGGACAGAGGCTAGGCCAATTAATACGGCCGAGTCTGGACTGGTGATAGCATTTATATCCGACGTGGTGGACCGTTATGGTGTCCCGCACAGCATCATCACCGACAACAGTTCCAATTTCACAACTGATGAGGTAAAAACCTGGTGTGCTAATCTGGGCATTAAGCTCGATTACGCCTCTGTCTACCACCCGCAAACAAACGGTCAAGTCGAACGATCCAATGGTCTTATTATGAGAGGCATCAAACCCAGGCTAGTGCGGTCTTTGAAAGAATCAGACAAGCACTAGGGTGAGGAGCTCGACTCCGTACTTTGGGGGCCGCGGACCACGCCCAACCTTACTACCTGATACACACCTTTCTTCATGGTGTATGGTGCAGAGGCTGTGTTGCCTTGCGATATTATACATGACTCACCTCGAGTGCGTATGTACGAAGAGAAAGAGGCCGAGTTGGATCGGCAGGACAGCCTAGATGCCTTGGAGAAGGAGCGCGACGTCGCCAAAGCCCGTTCAACATTTTATCAACAGCAAGCTCGAAGATGTCAAAGCAGAGAAGTACGGGCCAGGACTTACAACATCTGGGAACTTGTTCTACGCTTGCCGGAGAAGAAAAAGGACAAACTCAAGCCCAAATGGGACTGTCCCTTCATAATCGACGAAGTTCTTACCGGCGAAGTGTACCGTCTTCGTGATGCATCGAATAATCGCCTAGAGCCGAACCCCTGGAACGCGGCCAGACTCCGAAGGTTTTATGCCTAGCGTTGAATTCTTTGTTCTTCCCCTTCTCCCCTGTAGTTTCCATTACTTTTTTTCTCTTTTCCACCTTTATTTTTTCGCTTTAAAGCTCTCATACGGCTTGACCGAACACCGCTGACGTACGCACCTTTATATATGTATGTCCATTACACCTGGGGGCTTCTTTAACAGAAGCTTGTTAATATTATTTTCCGAGAGTCAAGCTCATCACACATACACGTTTTTCCCATATGTCTTTTTCTTCACCATTATATGCATCTATATGACTTAAGTCTTAGCCAAGCTGGGTTGCCTGGCTCCTGTGCTTACCACTACGTTCCCGATTGTTTGACTAGGTGGTAAAGGGAGCACCTCTGTGATTGTTACTGCCGGGTCATCTGGATGTGTACCTCAGACTGGGTGAAGCCGAAAGCTAGCATTCTTATGGGAATATTCGGTCGGTGGATGAAAAATGTTTTTTGCACTCACTATATTGAGAACCCCCAGAAGCTATACACACTGGGATTTTCACATCACAATTCGGACATGTCTACTAATGCATACACACCCAGGGAAAGGAACCCTTAACGAAACTATTCTCCCTGGAAGATGTTTCTTACAATCTCAATGTAATATAACATAACTAGCCAGATACAACTTTTCTGTTCAATCAAATATGAACCCTATGCTTAGCTTTCCACGCATACCCCGGCCTATTCGGCCGTGACGGTAGTCGTAAACACTCCGCACCTTCGGGTCCGGAGGTTGAAGAGAAAAGGTCTGCCATGACAAATGATATACAATTCAGCTAGAATTCCACATGGTGAGGAAATTACATAGTCACTTGGACTCAAACACTTGCTCCTCTATACCATCTAACAGGTAGTCTAACTTACAATCCTGTTGGGAATATTTGGCGGCCACCTCTACTTGGTCATATACTAAACTAACGGGAATTTCTTCCCCATTTGGCCCTAGCGGTCCAACCCGGGCCATGTGATTAGGATTCAGCTTGGTATATCGCGTTTTCACCATAATCGGATAGGCCGATATCTTCCATAATCGGATGCGCCGCCGCGCTCCCTTGAAAAACTCTATAAGATCCTCCATACTTCCTAGAGGGGAGGCGGATGGCCATAAGGCCTTGGCAACACTCCGCATGGCCAGCCGGGCATGATCGTGCACTTGCGACAGTCTTTGCAGCAGATCACTTGATGATCCGGACACCTCCTCTTCAGGACGGCCCGTCAATATTCCTGCAAACATAGCTATATCAGTTCCATTTATCTCCGAACTACCTAAAAAAAGTTCGGAAACATACTGAATATGCCGCCTCGCAGCTTATTGTTCTCCTTCACAGAGTCGGCTAGTTGGGCCCGCACATCTTTCAACTCTTCACCCAACGTATTGTTGGAATCCTCTAGCTTGTTTTTCTCGTCACGGCCTTGGTCGGCCTACGCCGCTTTGCGGCGTGTTGCCTCTTTTCTTCTCTTTCTCCCTCTTGGGCGATCTTCAACTTCTTTTCTAGTTGATCAGGCGACCCTATTATTCGATCAGTGGCAATATTAGCACAGTTGGTATACAATTATTGTTCCTCAATAGAGAGGAACGTTACCAGAGGACAACTCTTGAAGTTTTATAGTTCGGCGGTAGCAGCATTTAGCTGTGCCCGACACTGCTCCAGCTCTTGAGCTAGCAGGCCATTCTTCTCTGTAAGGACCTAGTCGTACAATGATCCTTAAATCAGTTGTGCCAACTGCTTTCAGTCTCGGGGGTTACGCGCATGTGATCATCCTTTTTTGGACAAAGAAAACTTACCTGCATATCCGCCAAATATTGCTTTGTGGCTCTTCTAAGCCCATCTCGAGCAGCTCGGATGTATGCGTCGCCTGAGCTAAAGGCATCGAATGCCTCCTCCGAGAATTTGGGGTCCCGTAAGACCGCCCTACAGCGCCGATGATTCAAGGCGCTCTCCACTTCCGAGTTGGTAACGGACATATTCTCCGAACCCTCGGCCGAAGGACAGTCCGGCATTGTTCCCATATCTGCTACCGTCACTCCGACGGGGTTTAAATCCCGGGCGTCGGGAATACGGCCAGCTGGACCCTCGGACATAGTCTGGTGAACTTTTTTCCTGGTACCAGACAAACTTATAAGTTGCAATTGGATGTGACTACTAAAGTATACCTTCAAATCCTTACCTCTTTGATTGGGGACCGGTCGTGTCTTCACCGGCCTTCCTTTTAGAGGCCTTGCTTAGCACTGAAGTCGCCCTCTTTGGAGCCGCCCCCAGAGTAGCGTGGCCTTAAGAACGCCTCCCTGTGGAGCACGCGATGCAGGTCACGATGGGTGAGGCAGTGCGAGGAAGCTCTTTCGAGAGAGACTTTTTCTTGATAACTTATGTGGAAACCAGGAAGAAGACCAGGGTAATCAGCGATAATGGCCACTTCCGTGCCATCGTAGCTCGCCTGGTAAAACACCCCTTCTGCGAGTACCACGAATATATCCGGGTCTTCTTCAAACCCAGGATCTAGCTCTCGGTTGTGGTTCTCAGGCTGTGGGGCGGGGCTGTAAAACCCCTCGGCGATTTTTCCTCAATGTTGTTATAAGCCGGTTAGAATGTTATCAAAGGTAATCTGGGAAGCGGGATGAGTAAAGCAGAAGGACTGAGGCTTACCCAGCTGGGAGGATTATACATAGAATATCCATCCCTGCGATTGATGCAAAGAAATTCCTCTTCCTCCCCTTTGAACAGCTCGGCCAATATCTTAGCTAGAGCGGCGGGGGTGTCCGGACCTTTCCGACCACAGTGGGAGGCGTCGTTCTCCCCGTTGTAGTGCCACATTGGTAGCCCTCTATATTGAAGCGGCTGAACCCCTCGCACTATGGAAGTCGCGATTACCTCAACCATTGTTAATCCGGATTGAGCGAGCGTCTTTACCTTTCCCAGGAGCTGACGAACCTCCTGCCAAAGGCTGTAGTGGTGACGCTGTCACGGGCTCCGCGGTGACCGCCCTCCTGCCGTCCTGCTGGTCTTGGTCTCGTTGCACCGATATGGAAACCTTTGCTTGATGCCTCGCGACTCCTCGCATGTGCTTGCCTCTTTAGGACCAAAGAGGCAACGAGTACTCTGCACCCGCTGGCACACGCCTGGCCTTGGTCGTCACAGCTCACATCACGGGAACCTCACGACGTGCCCCTCGCCTTGATCTCTCCGCTCCTCGCGAGCTAGCCTAGCGAGGCTTCCCCTGAGGAGGTCTTGTGTCGCTCGACTCGTGAGGCTTGGCCCCTCGCGAGGGTCTTGAGTGTTTGCTGGTGAAGATGGGCCATACCAGGCCGCTAGAAGAGCCACGCTACGGGCCGCAGGCAGACAAGACCCCCATTCCCAGAACACCGACAGTATATATTCGCCCGTCGGTGATGGTCGCTCCTCCCTTTGTCCCCGAGTGCATTACACCAAAATGTCTAGCACACGGGAATGAAGGAGAAGTGACCCCCACGACAACAGTCGGGATTCTTCGTCCTCTCATATATGGTTGAGACTCTCCCTCACTAATTCCTCTCTGACATTTGCGACCGTCGGTGATGGTCGTTACTCCTCCTTCCCGTAGTGCATAACAAAGGTCTAGCACAAGGAGAGGAGGAGAAATGACCCCCAAGACAACAGTCGGGATTCTTCGTCCTCTCATATGTGGTGGAGCCTCGACAGACTTAAACTCAACCCGAAATGTCATTTA